>OMLM01008875.1:0-64644 GCA_900302695.1 Helostoma temminkii | reverse complement strand
TCAAACATCCCAACATTACATCCTGACATTCTAACAACACAGTATGTCATTCAGCAAACACGAGGCCAGGCCCCCTCAGGCTACAGACAGGCCTGTGAAGTACGATGAGTCACTGGAAACAGAGCCGGTCATTATAAAGAGCTCCTTGTTCGGCCAACCGCCCCCTTTTCCTGCTCCTTCCCTCCATTCAGGCACTCTGAGATGGAGAAATCTGGAGTCAACCACTGACTTTGTTTGTGGTCACATTTGACATGCAAAACCATCTCAAATGGATTATATAATCATGTGTGCTGTTGTAGCGGTATATAATCTAGTATCTTTCAGTAACCAGTATGCAGTGACTGTGAAGTTATATTGTGTCAAGTTCTCTATTCACCATTTACCTTCAGTATGAACTACAGTACTACTACTACTACTGTACTGTACTCTACTTCTATACGTCCATTCTGTGTTACTTTTACTTTACTACACTTGACATTTATTTGTTAGCTTTACCGTTCTTAAACCAAAATAAACTTAACTAGAAAGTACTTTTTGGTACTTCCAGTATATATTTTGATGCTAATGCTTTGGCACTTTTACTTAAGTGAAGTTTTACTCAAGTAGAGGATCTGTGCTTATAATCACTTGCTACTCATTTTACACCAGTTTGCAGTACTGTTTTTATTTTTTTTATTACATATAATCATAGTAATTACTGCTATCATATTTGTTGTTGCCATCTTGGACTGGAAACATTTGAACTGTGGTATAAATGTAAAACCATTTTAATGTTGACATCTAAAAGTTTCAGATCTGTGGTATCAGTTACTTTTAGATCATTAATTTGTTATGGAAACTGAAGTACTGAAGTACAACGAATGTCTGTAGAACATTGTACATTTTTCCTTCACTATGTTGAGAGTACACGATGTACAGTGTATCAGATATCAGTGTGAATTTACAGTAAATCTGGCAGCTGCTCTGTTATGTTCTGAACTGTAAGTAGAAATATGGAGGATGTTCTGGTTCTCTTCACTCCACTTACTTTTATGCTACGGCTTAATCTATTGTTACACTGCAGCTAAATGTTTACATATAAAACAAATGGTGTAAATTTTGATCAATTTCTGTAGGTTTAAGTTATAATGTGATAACATTAAAATGTATCAGCAGTTGGTACTTAAACGTTGCAGTGTTCTTACATTATTATATATAATTTAAATGCCTTAGTTTGGTGATTATAAACAGAGCAAAAGCTTATGGTTGTATTTTGTTTTCATAGCTCATAAATGTAATTATAATGCCAACACTTGGCCTGTGTGAGCTCAGCTAAGCTGCAATCAACCTGAGAGTTGATGTGAAGGAGATTTTTGTGTGTTTGAGACAAGGAAGCTCAAAAAGTGCCTTTTTAGTCTCAAGGCCAGAGGTGCTGCTGCATAAAGAGTCATAACGTGTATTTGCATTTTTAAACTCAATATCATGTATTTTGTATCAGTGGAGCCTTTAAATAAACCTTCTAAACCCTAAATCAAGCAGAATGTGGCCACTTCAACATATAATTTGCTTAATAGTTTATAGATGCAGTAAGATGCAGTAAGAAATGTCTGACAACCCAAGAGGTTTGTTATACACCATGGAGGCAGTTGACCCTAAACTTGAACTCCTAGGTTAAAGGTCAAGCACCCAGGGCAGCTAATATTGTGATGTAAACAACTCATCGTTGACAAAGAAGCTGCTAAAAGGCAAACACAGGTCAAAAACCAAAGGTAATCCAAGGCTTTCTGGAAACGCACACAAACTGGGGGTGCATTGAGGGCAGCAGGATTCCTCAAACATTCCCACAGTCGCCATCAGTTTTTCCTCTCTCGGGATGATTCCAACAAAGCGACCGATGTTCGTCTCTCTCTGTTCCCATGGCTGTTTCCTCTCACCGTGGTTTGTCACATCTGCTGCTCCACAACCCATCCAGCTCACCCACTTAATAACAGAACAGCCAAAAACTGTGGCGACACCACCTGACCCCAACCTGACCTCAGATCAGACTCTGCTCTGTGAGGCTTCCCTTGCTGTTATTATACCCTGACACAAATCTCACCTCCTGTACTGACTGTGCACTTTCAGCTACTGAAACTCAGAAACATAAAAAAACAGTCTAGAAATGTTCCCCTTATTTCCTAAATATATTGTGGATTTCTTTCAAAACACAAGCTCTATCAAATGCGTGTGTTTAGACGTTTCCTAGACCTTTTGTGGATCCAGTGAGCTGCACCGCTGAATTTGGTGTCAGATCAGTGATTCTGGGTGGTGTCGCAGTTATAAATGAATTACACCCCCTGTGTATGAAAGATTGTTGCTTTAATGTCTCATCTTATTTGTATCTTTAATAGGTTTTTCTTCTTATTTCTGCATCACTGAACATACACAACATGTAAGCAAACACAGACACAATCTCCACCATTCGTGCTGAAACACTTTACTCTAAAAAGCTCTGGGAGATTTCCTCTTTTATTTTTCTCTGCGGTGTTTTCTGTCTGTTGTTTTTCTCCTCACTTATGCAGCACTCAGAGAGCACAAAGCCTCTTCAGTTTGGGGTCGAATCGTGCTAAACCAATTCCAGATGGCACAGATCCATGTGGGCATGACTGCCAACCTCCAAAGCCAGCCCAGCCCCCCTCACACAGATATACACACTAACACACAAACACACACTTTCCCAAACTCGGAGTGTGATAGTTATATGGCTCTGAGTGTGCATACCTTCATGCTTGGTACAGACAATCAATAAAACCACATTGAAGTTTTTATGGAGCTCATCTCTCTCTCCATATTCCCTACTTCAAACCATGCTGGGAGTTCATAAGCAGATGTAACAAAAAATGCAGACAGATGAAAAATGCTCAGCTGTCACATGTTCAGTGCAGCTACAGAGCTCCTGTGTTTTATCTGACAAAGAAACACTTCTTCTGGTCTCTTTTGTCTTCCACTCACGCATGCAAACATTTACTCGCTGAGCAGCATTGCGGTTAACTAAAGAGTGCGGCTACGCACGCAGAAAAAGCACAGCGATGCACACGGAGCTGTGCTGGACAGCAGTGGGTTTGCAGGCTCCCTGATCAACACAGGAATGTGAGTGCAAGCACTTTGTCTCCACACACACACACACACACACACACACACACACACACACACACACACAGTCACAGAGGCTCTTAGGGTATGAGGTCTATGGCAGGTTCCAGCTGTTAAGACGGATCACAGGCTGCAGCGTCTCAGAGGAGATGAAGGGAAGTAGGGTCAAAAGAGCAACAAGAAGAAACATCAACAGTGAGGAGGGAGACACCTGCCCTGATGGTGAGACCCACAGAGGCTCCATACGTCATCACATTTTTAAAAAGTGTAGTTGGGTTAAAAAGGTTTTAGTCCATCATGGTCCTAAGTACAATGACTGAAGCTCCGATTCCAGTTCACGTCCTGTTAACGTGCTTTAGTGGGCCAATCAAGGTGCTCGATTGTTAAAACGATGATTAGCATGTGATGATCTAATCAAGGTGAAACTGCAACAATAAAAGAATAAATACAGTCAATGAGTCTATGAATCATCTCAATCAAAGGATTCGTGTGGTAAAACACGCACACACGTTTTTAAACGATGCCCAAAGATTTCACAGTTTGACCTCTGATGCTTCCCAGTTGGCGTCTTACTGAAACACCTGGTATTAAGGTGTGATCAGAAGTGGACAGCAGAGACACCGTTTACATCTGTATATGCATCTCCAAGGTGTCCAAAAGGCTACTTGTGTCCAGATTTCACTTTTGCTGTGTCATTTCTGCTATAAGATCATATTTAGGAAATCCAGCATTCACTGGCATTCCAACCACTCACATCAGTGTTCATGTCCATGCCTTTTTATATATTCCTTATTGTCTTTTGAGCATTGGCGCACTGTCACGAAGACAACCACCATGTCCCGCCTTTTCCTGTAAAGTTATTGTCTGAGACACACGGGGACACTGTGTCCAAGAAAAATGTGATCAAATACAATCCAGTCCACCTCAGGAAGTGGTTTGAGTGATGAGATCACAATCTGTTTTGATGGCCGTTTACACGCGTTTTTAGCGATGTCCACTTGTGATCCGATCACCTGGGATGTATCTTATTACCAGCAGTAAACAGGGTCATTATACGATGCTACAGCATAAAAACAGGTTTGTTCTGTGATGAGTAAATTATGAGGAGGGTTAAAAACTTTCTGGGTGATTGTATTAAGTGCCACAGATTTTTAGGCAAACCAGTGAAAGTACAAACACAGACTGTAATTATTACTGTAATTATTAACATATGTGTTAGGGCTAAAGTTTTAGATCAAATTTGGCAACATTACTATAAAATTAATGTCACCTGACAAACCTAAGGCCAATATTCAGACTCTAATTGGGGTCTGGATTTGTTTTCAGCAACTCCTGAGAAAAATACAAACTAAATGCCTGTAATATTCCAAATACCTGCCCCCAAAAGTACTACAATACAAGTTAAAGTGCTACTTCAATTTCTTTTGTCAGGTTGAAGTACTGTGTGCTCCAAAAGTCCAAAAGTGCAAGAAATGTACTCCACTAAGAAAGTGATCAACCTGAGCTGCTGATAAAAACTGTATTTTAAACACTTGATGCTGCTAAAAAATATCTTAAAGTCCATATTCTTTCCAAATGTGCCACAAAAATGAGGTTTCTGCAGAAATCCAAAATTAGAATGAAAATACCCAAAAAAATACAAGAACTCCCCTCAAAATTACTTGAGTAAATGCAATTAGTTATTTTCCACCTCTTGTACTTTACACTAAGTTTATCTGTGTTTCAAAACTTTAACTTAACGGAGGCTGAAAACTTTCATAAAGCTGCAGAGTTGGGGAGAATTCACTGTGGTTGACTCTTTCACATTTCAAGCATTTGTTTAATCTACTGTTAAAAATGTTTAATTACTGAAGCTTTAACAACTATTGAGGGATTTCTACAAGAGGACATGTTGCTTTCTCCTTGGTATCACTTGGTGCTGCATCAGAATGTGATCTGCTGTCTAACTTTACCCCCCACTTCTTCAGTCCCCGCTGTGTCTCCCACCTCCTCAAGTGTCTGCGCATTTTTCTGTGGAGAATGTCTGTCAGTAAATCAGATTCCTCTGTCCTCTGCTGGTGTGTGGACTGACGGTTTTATTGACTGAGAGGCAGAGAAGAGGAGAGGACAAGTTACGAGCCAGCTATAGAGGGAGTGAAGAATAACCAGAGGGCAAACATGAGAAGCAGGGTGAAAGGCAATGGTAAACAAGGTTGTATTTAAAGAGAATACTATCATCACTGAAGTGTTTGTTGGTGTCTGAGGTATTCTGATAATGAGCTGATGGCTTTATAAACAGGAGTCAGAGCTGCTGGCATTGACAGATCTGGTGTGGAACCAGTTCTTGATAGCCAAAGAACAGATTTTTGCTGCCTTATCAGTGTATTCTGATGGCTTAATTTCATAATCAGAAAGTCCAGCACACACAAACATGTGTGCTGGACAAGGACAAAAATGTAGCTGTCTTGATATATTATATGGAATTTACACTGCAAATCAAATAAAACGATAAAACATTATCTGAAACTGCATCAGATAATACAAGATTTTAATTGGAACCACGAGATTCTAGTGGTAGCACAGATTTATAAGCTTGCAGCTAAAGCAGTGACAACTGTTTGCTTGTCTAGAATATTAATATATATTCACATCATATTGATCTACGATCTAGACTCGGCTGCAGGAGTTTGTGCCAAAGCCAGTGTTTCAATCTTTTATGATTTGTTTGATCAGTAAACTTCGACGGTCGCACATGTTGGTGGCCATCACACCATTTTATCGAGAAACATGTCAAACCCTTGTAGCACAACCCCTCACTACATCCGGTGTATGTATCCTGCATTTGTCTTTTGCCTTATTGACTGGAGCTCAAGCAAAACAAAGAAATTAACTTAAGTATTACCTGCATCGTCTGTGTAATGACCTCATGTTTTGCGTTCTAACAGTTTTCTGCAGCTAAAAAAGTCACATGCACACTGCATACAGATTCAATACTTCCTCTGCATTCACATGTTTGTCAGATGTACCACACACTATTACGTCAAAGCTTGGAGCAATTGATGGTCCAGTACGTCTCACACATGACACAACACAGAACTCTTGATTACTGCTCTGGTTTCTGAACCCTCAGCTGGCCTTCTGTCCTCTGTGTCAACATTTTCCATCCTTGTGGTCTAAATTTTTTGCCTCTTTGCCCTTAATTTCCTGCAGCTCTGTAAAAGTCAGGCGTTTCTATTACATAACAAACGTCTGCACAGTGTCTCACAACAGCACTTATTTGCTCGTAGCAGTTTATGTTTTCAATCTGCTTAAAACAATGACCAGAAACTTCTGTTCTGTTTAGGGCTTCATTATAATAAAATCAAAATTCTAACTTTGATCTATAACATGACGTTTGGTGACATGTGTTTATGATTGTCTAATAACTAAGTTAATTTCCAAGGATTTTATAGAAAGACATGAGTAGCATGGTGCTAAATATAAGGAATGTAAAGTTTCATGCATATACAACAGAACCATTATTGGATTTTTCTTCATATACTGTATTTACTGGGTGTTTACATATTTTTTGCATAGTTTCACAACTTAACCCTCTGGGGTCTAAGGTACATTTGGCCATTTTTGACTGCTTTTGATTTTACCTCAATGTGGTTAATTTGGTATAGTTTTTTTCATTTTGACATTCTGTATTAACAAATTGTACTTAAAATCCATTGTTGGTTTTTGTTGCTATTTTCTGGGCCGTTTCCTAGTACTGTCAGCATGTAGAGAGCCTTTGACAGATTTGCCAGTTTTCACCGTTCCTTCCTGCAGCAAAAAACAAAATGTATTCGGGAAAATGCATCACCAGATTTGCCTATTTTGTTCACTTATTTTACTTTGTCTATCAACACCATTTTCTAGAAGTATACAGTTTAAAGTCCACACTGTCAACACAGGTTAAAAAAGGGGGGTTAATCTGGCTACTACATCATCTTAAATTAGTTAAGCAAAATCCTCTCTTGGAAAGTTTGAGGATATTGATGGGAAGTTATTCATAAAATACGGAAGCAGTAGCCAGTGAGTTAAAGCTCAGGTGCTAAGAAAGAGCTCTAAAACTCTAAAACCTAAAGATTTAAAGACAAAGAAAAGCAATAAATTCCCACAAATGAGAAGTCAGAACTTGGGAGCGTTTGGGATTTAGGTTTGAAAAATGACTTAATTAATCCCGAACAGCTGTAGATTGTGTTTCAACTGATTAACTAATTACTGCAGCTGTTGTTTTCTGCAGGACATAGTTTATAGCTACGTCTAACTTTTTGCATTTGCTAGACATATCACAGAGCACAAATTCAGTTCCTCAATTGTTGCTGTATATTATTCTTTTTAACAAATGTGGAAAAATACACAATGGACTTTCAATGATCTGTTTGTATGAAACTGCTGCAAATGTTTGAAGCTAGTTAACTTGTTTTATCATGCATGACATCTCTGGCAGATGTGGAAAACCTCAGCAGCAATAAGCACCCCAACAAAAAACACAATGTTCAAAGAGGTTTTTGGTTCAATCCAGGTCAGCAGTGCAGAAAAAAACGGGGGAAACGGCCTCCCTTGGTTAACCACGAATACATCAGCCTTCTATGACTGCATGATCGGCGCCAAAATAGCCTTTAACAGGATGAGATCATGAAGGCAGCAGTGGAACAAACCACCTCACCATTCCACCAAGTGTGAGACGCTGGAGGTGCTGTCCAGAACATTAGATCAATGATTCAAAAATGCCTTTTCATGCACGAAAAGAGAAAGGGAGGTGAGGCTTTGGAGAGGGAGTTAAAAGGCATCTGATACAAAAATTCCAGAAGCTGTCTGCAAAATACCAGAGGTCTGGAGGAGAGATGGGAAGTGTTTCTGTGCATGTGTGCCCTCCTTGAAATTCCCAAGAGGGACGGAGGGAGAGGTAAAGCTGTACAAACAAGAAAGACTGAGCAGAAAACAGGATAAATTCCTGTGGGAAAAGAAAAATGAATACAGAAGCGAAGAGAAAAGGAAAAGTGTTAAAGTTCATGAGGTTCTTAGAAAGCTAAAGATGAACACTGTGGTTTTTGGTGGTTGGTAGCCAGTTTATACACACACTTTAATCACAAACTTTGCATGCACATACATACCGAGAGATGCAGTCATGATGGTGACACACTCAGAAGTATCCTGAACTGGCCGGTTTCCTGTTTACCCCAACTTTTAGGATCACGCCTTCACTTTCCTGCTCTAGAGTCTGTGTCTCTTTCTGGTACACTCTGCCTCCCAGCGTGAATGAAACTCTCCCCGTCTCCTCCTCCTCCTCTCTCTCTCCCTCTCTTTCACTGTTAAAAAAAGCACCCTCGACTCGATTCGCTGAAGTTTTTCTTTTAGGGGTTGGATTGTTTCGCTGCCATGCCCAATCTCTACGTCCCCCAGATGGAAAAGTAAGCTCCCGTTTGTTTCCGGCTCGTTGTGACAGCACTCAGCTCAGCTTTGAATGAACAGAGGGACAGAGAAATAGAGAGGGAGGGAGGTAAAAAGGAGAGGTAGAGAACCCCCCCTTCCTCCCTCCATCCTTGTCTGCAAACCCTCCCTCCTCTTCCTCTCGCTGACCACTAAGCATTGTTTCTGCTGGGACACTGCGGGCACTTTCCCCCAATCAGAGTGGATACCAGTGGGGTCAGAGGTCACATGTGGCCTTTTATGGTCCTCAGAAAGGAGGAGGAGGAGGTGATGGTGGTTGGTAGGGAGGTGGTGGTGTTGGGGGAGTGGGGGGTGTTGATCTGGGGGTTTCTATGGCCTCTCTGTCAGGGCATGTGTGTCCACTCCCACCATCTGCTCTCCACACAGAGACAAAGGCATGCAGACACACACTTGCTGTGTCTCCTGCCATGTGTCTAATCTTAGCGCATCATAAATTACACCATAAGGCTCCTGATTGAATTGTGTTGGGTTTACTTTTGTTTCTGTGGAAGCATGCGCTACATGCCTTTTTTTTAAAACCTCTGTGTCACAGGAAATGAGCTGGAATGGACGTCGACTCTGAGACACTTTATCAGCTAAAACACTTGGGTTTTAAATAAAACACTTTCAACATAATAGATGTAAACAAACTGAAGAACTCAGGCTTACAGTGGTTGTTGACAAGTGTTTGTTTGATCCTAAAAAACTAAAGCGCACAACTGTCCTGTCAGAATCAGGTTAGCTGTTTCTCTATACAATACCTGTATTACACATCGTAATTTGTCACTGCATACAGTAGCTTAAACCTATGTTAAATACGCCTCCTGTTACACTCCTATAAATATTTCACCACATAACATTATCATGATGCACAACATTTCCAAACGATAAAACATCTCTGGGTGACCTCTGCAACTTAACAGTACAGTTTAGAGACTATAGCCATAACTAATTATTCAGCAACCTTATTATTTAACATGATTTAACATGTTACTAGAAGATTTTTAGAAGAGTCTGCACTTAGCTACTCTGGATCGTCTTCTAAGAGGGTAAAAGCTCATATTATAAATGGAGAACATGATAATGGTTATATCAATCTTCCGTTGTAATTTCATTTTTAATTAATCACAGATTGTGTCTTTAAGCGACTTTTTACCGACTCATCTTCTGTTTTTCCTGTTGATTGAGCTGTCATTACATTAATAGTTGAAGTGCTTGTCGTACATTTGAAAATCATCATTTTGTGTGTCTATCCCAAAAGTCTGAGGCAAATCAGTCCATCACTATTATCCTCCCTTTAATCAGAAATCGGATATGAATTGGATCGAAGTGGGCAAGTGCAGTGGGAAAAATCGCTTTCAGTTTGTTTACACTTCTGTGAAATAATTTGAGTTGAGCCTGTTGGAGAAAATAAAACTATTTGAGTAAGTCACTTTAGCTGTGGACACTGCATCTAGTCTGACCAAACCATGTGTCTTTGCTAAACCTCAGCTCATAACATCTGCATTCTTTTGGCTGAAACCTCCTGTATATATATCACTGTTTATTTTCATTCGGCTGCAAGTAAACAAAGGAAATGGTTTTACATAACTGCTCTTTGCTGTCATGAGGAAATGACAGAGACAACACTAAAGTTCATTACTGGGTTGATGCAAAAATAAAATACTGTAGTGACTGAAAAATGTACAAATATGTTGCTGCCAATGGGTGAATATGTGTAAAATATTATGTATGACTTTGTTCCTGTTTATTTTTAAACACCAAGCAACTTGAGTCAAAACTAAACTGAAATCAAGAAAAAAAAAAGTTTTATATTTCATCATTGTAACTACTGGCTTAGTGATTTTGCAGATCAAAAGCCATCAAGGTTACAACAATGCTATATTTATTTCAAAATTGTAGGTATGACCGGCTTTATATAAAGTTATAGTGGATAAAATGCTGTTGAAACTTCCGCTTTGTCAAAAAAATTACAATCTAAAAATAACTCAAACTGTAGATGTTTGTATATGTTTATATTTATGTAGCTTTATTAAAAACAATATTCTTACACTTTAAATCAACAGTGGATCAAATAAGTAACTGAAAAATCCACCTGACTCTGCAGTAACCTTCAGCCCATTTTAGCTTCTTTCAGCTCACTGTTTTGGTTTTACAGGCCTCACTTGACTTCGAAGCTTGTGTGATGTTTTATTGTATGTTGCATGGTTTTTTGTTAATTTAAAAAAAATGCATTGCAAAAAGTCTAATCCAAAGTCCAATACAACTCTATATGCTAAATGAAAGCCAAGCTAGTTAGCTTAGCATAACTTAGCATAGCTGAACATAACTTCTTGGCTTTATCCACCCTTGTTAAAATAATACTAATCTACCTGCATTTCTGAATGTCATTCAGTAACAGATAACCAAGCCTACATTGTCATAACAATGGACCAAGCTAAACATTTGCTCCCTACTTATAGGTATTAGTACTACTTATTATTTCTACCCAGACACATGTATGTCTCACTGACGTTGGCCTCAGAGCAACATGTCGGCCACCATTTTAAAACGTCTGACAAGCATCAGCTGGTGCTCTGTTTTCCCAATTCTTCCAACGTCTTAGCTCGGTCAGCTTTGGGTCGGCCCACTACCAGAATCTGATACTGAGCATATGTGTTAGGGCGGTGCCAAGTAGTTCTCCGCTCTCTTTCCACGGGAAGGAAAGATGCTGGCATGAGTGATTTTTAGGTAAGCTTTCATTTTATGATCAATTAGATCGCTACGTTATTAATTAGGTGAGTGCTGGAAACGTTAAATCACTACCGTAAAAATCTGAAGAGCAGAGGTATCGATTCATTAACTTTTGTTAGTTGTTAGCTAACATTAGTGCAGCTAGCATTAACCACAGCATTCAAAACTATTTAACTTTTTAGCATAATCTCTATAAAGGGGGCCCCATCACTTTCCGGGGGAAAAGAAGGCTTACTCAGGAAGTATTTTTGATATCAGTATTGTTTTTAGCTTTACATAGTAAAGTATTTGCACTCTATAACCAACCAACCAAAATAAAAAAGGTCCAAAAAGGTCTACGCAGAGCAGCTTTGATTCATCGTACAAACGTTGCTTGGTGGTCACTTTCGGTTAAAGATGAATGTGTGCTGTCTGGGTAGTAATTCTCTCAAAAAAGCAAGTAAGTTTGTTTCTCAAAACACTGAAATAATATTGTAAAACTGTGTTTTTTTTATTTATTTCATTCAAAATAATTTCTCCTTGCACCAAATGCAGTCAAGTTTTAGTCCAGATCAACATGTTTTAGCCTAGTTAGACCTTTTTGACCAGCCCTTCGCTGGAATCCTTTAGTTCTGTAAATAGCTGCAGAAATTCATACAAACACCAGCACATACGTCTACAATCCCAGTGTTCCCAGTGTGATTAGTCTGATAACACAATGGGAACTCTGCTGGATGGATGACTGAGAGCTCTTTTGTTGTTTTGCAGCTGTCTGCTGCTGACCAGTGTAATCACATCTCCATGTTATACAGTAGCCTCAGGTTAAATGGTGATTACATTATTGACTGTGAATAATAAATAAAAATAATTTAAGCAGGGAATCAAACTGTTTTAACTCAACGTGGCGAATTGCTTCTCAGACTATCATCTGCTTTTAACGTGGGAAACAGGAAACTCTTGTCTGGCTGGTGAAACGGGAGAGAGCAAAAGATATTCTGCATCCTTTGTTCATTCTTCTGTCCAGCAGAAAGAAAGAATCAAGCGTTTTATGGTCTACACAAACAATAATTACTCTTTCATCACCTTTTTCTCTATCCTGCCCCCTCACTCTTCTGGCAAACATGTTTACACTAGTCACAGACTCTTTTAAAAGAATGAACTGAACCGTCTCCATAAACAGAAAAATGCCCTTGTGAGACACACGGTACTTTTAGACAAACACTGGAATCCTGAACTTCTCTAGACTTAACCCAAATGGGCTGCACGTGAGAACCCAAATGTCTGAGTCTGTCGGCCCGGATGTTAAACGGGCTTTAACTTGTGAGTGCCCCTAATATCTAATATATACCTAATATACCCATGTCTGAATACAGCAGATAATCGTAGTCACAGTGAGTGAGTAGGCGTCAACTTTCATTCAGTCCTCTTAGCACAACACTAGAAAGTATAGAATTATTACCAAGCTTTCTGTTGTTGTAGCGCACGTCTCTCCTTCAGGGAACTGGGCTTACATAACACATCGTTTCTAATCATGCTATGGGCTCTACTTCGATATGTTGTAAATAACACACAATCCTCCTGCACATCCTGCCCAGGAACCAACCTTCACTGAAACCAAACTGACCTTTTCCCCTAATTGAGAATACGTCTGACCCGGACCATGTCGCTGTGCATGTGTGAAACTCTGCAAAATGTCCAGACATGATTCTCCAGGTGAAATGTACAAATATGTTGCTGCCAATAGGTGAATATTATGGGTTAAATATTACATATGACTTTGTTCCTGTTCATTTGTAACAACCAAATGACTTCCCCAGTGTGCTGCCATTATGTTGACCCTTTTTTATAACAGCTTTGCTTGTTGATCCTAGCATACCTGCATGATGAAGTGATGTTTAAAGTGATCTCTGTAAAGTGGACACAGTCTACACAGTGTTTTAAATGTGCCAAACAGATCGCACAAAAACACAGCCCAAAGTGTACTTCTATTCTTCAGCTACAATTTACTGTGTTTATTTACACAACCACCTACACAGGTTTAACTGCACCTGAACGCCTCCTGTGCAACTCTGTCCCCTAAAAATGCTACTGAACTGCAAACTCAATTACATTTGTAGCAAACATACTTAAACTCAAACTATATATATATAAATATAAATAAATATACTCAAACTATTATGATTCTGTTGTGATGCAGTGCATTTTTAAAATTTATTAAGTTCTACATTTATCAATGGGAAAGTGGAAAGTTGCAAGGAGGTGGTTAGAAAGGACAGAAGGCGTGTAGCGTGCAGACCTGTGTTGGAGTCCAGAGAACTTTAGTGTTCGAGAAGGATTGCAGTTTCGTTTAATACAGACTGTTACACTCTTCATTTAAAAAACCCAGTCTTTCTAGTGCTGCCAATAAAAAAAATACTGTACTGCAAGATTTAACATTTAGATAGAAAAAACAATGAAATGTTGCCGATTGTATATTTTGGCTGACAAAAACTACTGTCTCTGTAGATTTCATTGATTTGTTATTCATCAGCATATGTGGAGATTGTCATTTACGTTAACAGTGAACATATCCTCATCATGTGCATCAAAAAAAGGAATTTGATTGCAGTTGCTATGTTGTCTGTGTAGACACACTGTCTGTGTAGCTTATAGCTACTCACACGCACACATTTCACATTGTAGGGGTAATTTGCAAATCTCAGCTTTCTCCCTGAACAGACGTCTTATTAAACAAATCCAAACTGGAGCATAATAAGCATGTACATCATGCGAAACAGGTTTCATGTAAATAATGCTGTTTCTTCTCCAACATGTACTGCATTGAAACCACATCTGACTAAACAGAGGTTTTGACATTAACAAACACTGACGAAACGCTTTTTCAAGTTGACCCCAGCTGGCACGTTTCCTGTGGGATGAATGATTTCTAGCTAAAGTTCAACCCTACAGCAGGTGAATGTCGATACTAAAGTACATACATTCCAGACTCGCTCTACTTTTGTTGCCTCTGTTTTTAATCATTAGATTTCCACTTCTCACAAATATGAGTCACATCGTCAAATCATATGTGTGTAACTAGCACAGGCACATGACAGCAGCTGAGATCAGATATGAGTCCCGACCACTGAAAGATACTCTTGTTTTCTGACACTACAGTAAATTCCTCCTGCAGCTGTGTGGTATGCATCTCCTCAAGCAGGATGCCCCACCAATAAAAGACCCTCCCTCTCCTCCTGTCCGCTCCTAGAACAGGACGTGAGTAGACATCCTGCCAGCAGTGGTCTCTTCCTTTGTTACCATCAACTATTTTTAGCAAGCATCCAGCATCAGCTGTGCTGCACGGGACTGATAGGATATTCAAACGCAATACATTTTTAATTACACCAATCATTTTGTTTAACCTTGAATCTAAAATAATAAGCACAAAAGTCCAGAAACAAGACATCTGTTTGTCTCTAACCAGCTGTATCTTTGTAAAAATAGAGCCGTGCCCACATATTCAGCCAACAGCATCAAAGTACAGGCCAGCTGTGTGTACTTGTGTGTGTGTTTTGTACAGTATATTGTACTAGGAAGGCATTCCAGCCAGCACTTGAACCCTCTCCAGCAGCAAACAGGAGCTTGAGTGTTTGGGTTCAAACTTCAGTGTTAATGGTCACACAAGCTCTTGGGAAAGTGTACCTTGAGTCCAGCTGTGTTGGTCCCATTGATTGCCAGTCTTGAGCTGAGAAAACTCAGAGAAGTGTTTCACTGGGAAGAGAAAGGTGATTTTAAGATTTGAATATGCTAAAACACCCATAGCCAGAAGTGTCCATTTGGATATTAACATTTACCATAGGGCGTTGGTGGAGACACTGGGAAGGCTGGAGTTGGCGGGACAGTGTCTGAGCTGTCTGCTTGTCCCTGATAGTCCACGCTGTTGGTTTTGTAGAGATGCCTATGCTTTAAAAACAACAGAATAAAACACAAACATGCATCAGCAGATATCAGTCTTGTGATCTTTGTGTGCTTACAGCCAGTGTTTTGGTATAAACGGCGAGGGCATCTGAGACAGCCAGTCATAAGAATGAGCACAAGAGCTGAAAGGTGAACTGTGGAGGAGACGTAGGAAGATTTACACAATCATAACCTTAACTGAGATTTTAAAGTGCTAATTCAGAATTATTCTTTTGTCTTATGCAATTCAACTAAAGCAAATATTACAAGGTTTAGAATAAGATGGTTAATCTGATACCAGATTATGCGCTGCAAGCAAGACTGCTTAAAGGCATCGTTATGCTTCTCATGTTATGATGTTACAGATATACTTTTGTGAAGCTGGTGCCCATGTTATACCAAAGCTTGAGATCATGGGTTTGCTGTGTTGTTTTCCTGTAAAAATGTTGTTCCTCTCCCTCTGTGTGACTGGTGGTCTGTTGATCATCTGGCGGATACTGACAATCAACCTGGTCTCACCTACGAATTCCAGACATTATCCAGTATTGCTCTTTGACACGTGTATCACACAACAGGAGACTGTCTGAGCCAGATACGTTCTCACTTAGGGAAACAGTCCTGTTGGGTTTGGTGAGGGCTGGTCGCTGAGTAGAGCGAGCACGAGGCACCAGCAGCATGGCTGAAGTTGTGTGTAGTGGATCAACTGAAGGGGGCTGCCCACTCATTCCCGAATTCTTCTGCTGTATATGCAGATTGGGTCAGTCAGACATGGCCCTGACTTTCTGTTATTGGGCTAATACTGCAATGTCTGTTTAATGTCAGCTGATTCAGACATTCATGTTCTCTCATACCCCTTTTCCACCAAAGTGGTTTAAGGTCTGGTTGGGAGCTAGTGCTTAATTTCACACCAGATCCCTGTGTTTCCACAGCCGAAGAACCAGGTAGACAGAAAAACTGACACCAATTCTCTGCTGGACTAGAACTAAGAACTGATTGTGTCAGGGGCTGGGGGCTGGACTATCGTGACCAAAGGGATCAACTGAAGCTCTGTTCTAAAGATCTGATTTAGAATATGAAATACTGATTCCAAAATCAAATGTTTAACAGCAGCATGACTGAAAAAAGTTAATTATCGAGCTAACTGCTAAAGCTAACATAGGCTAACATCAACAGCCAATGTTTAGTTTTAACAACTATAAAAAGATATCAAATGTAATCGCAAAAAGCAATGCATATATGTTGGACCAGGAGTGTATGGACTCGCAAACTCAGTAACAACACTTGTATAGAGACAGTGGAGTGGTTGTTGTGTGGTTAAAGTTATAGGTGCTGTAAAGGTTGTGGCAGGGTTCTTATGCGGTTCTTACGTTGAACCAACTTTGAACCAGCACTAGAACCATCTTGGAACTAGCACCAAGTTTTGTTGGTCAAAAAGGGGTCGCATTCGGCACCTCTAGGTGATGTCTAGAGAAGTACAGGGTTCCAGTGCATGTCTGAAAACAGCTTTTGTTTACTGTTTGTGTGCAGAGTGCTTGGTGTAACCTTTTTAGTTATTTACTGAGTGTTCTTTCCATCTATTTGTCGTGAATGTGTTTTGGTTGTTTGGTCCCTTGTCTCATTTCAACTGTTTACGAGTTGTTGTCAGTTCAAACAAAAGCACATTTTTCATCTAAATTTAAATTGTTTCATTTTAATGACTGTTTGAAGCCCAAATGGATTATGTTATTCACTATGTATTCATCTCACGATCACTCAGATTTATCCTGTGACTCTTTGGAGGGGCCCAAACCCTAAGATCCATCACACTGCCTAAACCTAGTGCCTCCTTAAGCATCTACAACAGTAAAATCCTTGAAATGCTTTAAGTACAATTTGCTTATAATATTTTACATGTTTACTTAAAGTATGGCTTTTACTTATAATATAGTATATTTATATGGCTGTACTGGTACTTTTACTTAAGTAAAGTAGAATCTTCTTCTGTCTCTGGTGTTTACCTGAGAGGATGTGAAAGAAGGACGGTAGACTGAGAAGTTGCTGAAACTGGTCTGAGTTTCACTCGTCCAGCCTGGACTATGGAGACCAGCACAGTCCGTCACGTCGCTGAACTGTTTCTGCTGCTTCCACCCTGATCGGGAAGAAAATACATACAGATTATGATCTGGAACATAATCAACCAAAGGCTTAAACTCAGTCCTCTTTTAAGTTAAATATCCACAGACAGTTATGTCTCTTCTTGTACAAAACCATAACAATAAACATCACTGATGTTTTGTTATGACCAGATGCCAGCTTGGCAATAAAAGCTGATGACAGTGAGAAGTGTGTGGCATGTTTGTGTCTGACAAAAGCTTCTATCCGTAGGTTTATCAGCAGTGTAGCTGCTATCATCAGGGCAAACACTGTGTGACTAAGCAACACTTCACCAGATGGTGGAACATCATGGCGTCTTATCTGAAAAACATCTGCTGGAACAATCAGTTGACTTTTCATACGTGAGCAGACCATACTCCCCTGGGCTGGAACCTACACGTTATACAGATGCTGCAGTAATCGTATCCAGTCGCTGTTGTCTGCCACCACTATGGTGCATACAATATGTGTTATCCCCTGCTGTTCATGAAACTGGGAAGAGTTGTTTAGTATTTTGACTACGCAGTTTTTATGTAATTAGTACAGAGATAAAATTTAGCAAATGATAAGCTACATACATACGCTAGAGCTCTGTTGCTTTATTTCAGACAAGATGTCCGCTAATACAAGAAAAAGAAAGTTCCTACTGTGCACATCCTGTACATCCAGTTTTTAAAAAATTACATTTGTAGCGTAGATTCACGTTTTTGCTTTGGGGTCATCTGTTTATTCATACTGAATGTGATCTCTCAAGAACGCCTCGAGGGAATTTCTTCAAATTTAGCACAACTTGAACCACTTGAACTCAAGGAGAAACAAGTAGATTTTGGTGGTCAAAGGTCAAAGGTCAAGGTCACTGTGATTCTTGTTAGTGCTACCCCAGAAATACCTGGATGGAATTTCTCTACATTTTGTAACAAAAAGCATGTGACTTTTAAAATTATCTATTAAATTTGAATACCACAGAAACTCTGATAAAGTTTCTAAAATAAAAAATTTCATTACAATCGAAAATGCATTAGGGATCGCTAATGCATTTTCAATTTAAGTCCTTGTTCTGTGAAAATTTTTATAACGCTGCCTGACAACGATGTTTTAATGCAACTAAACTGCCATCAGATACCTTTTGTGGCAAATGTAATTGGAGCTGGATTATATTTTCTATAAACATAATGAGGATACAGCAAGTTGACAATAAACATAGAAAGACATTTCATAAATATGTTGATACTAAACATATTAGTTAAATGTATACAGACAACAGAATTTTTTTCTATTTTTCTAAATAGTTGATCTAGTCAACAACATCCTATTTTATGATTTCAATGCTACTTAACCTTTTCTATGGCTGTGCTTAAACTCTCACTGCACTTGATTAAGGTTAGGAAAAGATTATGGTCTGGCGTAACAGAAAAAAATTCAACAGCCACGTCACACATGACTGTTTAAAGTTTTATAAACATAAGTCACAATCTTTGTTGAACCTTAATCAAAGTGCTAGTCTTCCATAAACCTAACCACACACAGTACTCTGTGTGGGGCACTGAGACCCAGTACTACAAAGCAATGCCATGTTCTTTTCAGCTCTGAGACTTAAAGTTGTAATTTTTAAAATATAGTAAATGCAGGAGTAATAGTGTACAGTGTTACAGGACATATTCTCCATCATCCTAGCCACTCAGAAACTCCTCTCTATGTTAATATAATGTTAGCAAGTAGTTTGAGGGCATATTCACTATGGTCCTTGAGCGAGACTACTAATTCAAATCACCTTTTGATTGTAAATGTCTTTGGGTTTCAATGCAGCAGCTGTGGGTTTCAGTGCAATCTTGGGATATGTTAAAGGGGTTATGTTTAAACTATAATAGTGTGTTTAGTGGGAAACAGCCAAAAGCATCTTTGTGCTACTATTCGGTGGCTTATTGACACCACAATTTCCTTGTATCATGCATGTAGCTTTAGAAGTTCATCACCCCTGGAAACAGAAACAACAGTTGT
Organism: Helostoma temminkii; assembly: GCA_900302695.1. Classification (NCBI taxonomy): domain Eukaryota; kingdom Metazoa; phylum Chordata; class Actinopteri; order Anabantiformes; family Helostomatidae; genus Helostoma; species Helostoma temminkii. The sequence goes on along the minus strand of OMLM01008875.1, from coordinate 45,315 downwards.
ACATGGGTCGCAAGTTTTAGACAACACATTATACTATGAAGGATGACACGGTTGTGTAGTGGTGTCATCTCACAATTAAAGGGACCCGAGTTTGGATGCACAGGTTGGCCAGGTGCCTTTCTGTGTGGAGTTTGCATATTCTCCCTGTGTCTGTCTGGGTATTCCTGCTTCCTCCTGTCGTCAAAAGACATAAAGTTAGGTTTATTAGTAACTCTAAATTGCCCAAAGGTGCGAATGGTTGTCTATCTCTACATGCTAGCCCATTGATAGACTGTCAGCTATTGCAGGATGTACCCTACCTCTTGCCCAGTGACAGCTGAGAAAGGCTAAACTAGTTGGAAGCATGTGTGTAGATTACATATTGCATACAAAAGAGCCATAATAGTCTTTCAGGATTCTGTCATGTTCATTTGTTTTTTAATGAAAGATTTTTTAAACAACACTGAGTAATTTTTACAAAATAAGAATCACATTTTTCACCAAAACCTGTAGCACTGCATTGCAAACCGTTAGGAGCACATTTGACAGTTATGCAACTTTATATTTAGATTATTTTATCCAGCTACAACATTAAAAACAGCTTCACTGAATAACAACCTCTAGAGGCCATGGAAACATCAAAAACACCCTATGACACAAAAACCTGGCAGCTGTTTCATAATAGAAACTTACCACTTATGAGATCATGATTAAGTGTGAATATCAAGTGCAAACAGTGATGAAGAACATTGTGAGCTCAGTTTTCATTGTGAGCATCCATTATTTCAAAATCACCCCAAAGGCCAAACTTCTCCAGCTGAAGAAATCCACTTAACTCAGAGGGTGTGCCTCCCCCAATGAAGTTTTAAGAATAAAAGAATTGCAATGAAAATCAAATTGTTTGAATTATTAATGAGATGGTGCACACATTTTGTTGTACAGCCTTATGGCAGTGGGCGCAAAAGACTGCCTGAAGGATTCTGTCTTGCTTTTTGGTGGAATCAGTTTGTGACTGAATAAAAGTTCATCATAAAGTGGCTGAGACAGATCTTTCTCTCTGCCACAGCCTCAAGACTGTCCAGTTCCAGTCCTACTACAGATGCGGAAAAGTGTAAAAATGTCTTACAGTGTTGAGTATCACTTAATACCTCTCTACTCTTATGATAATGCAACTCCGAGGTGATGAGAGTGGAGCAGGATGGCATGATGCAAACACACAGGGGAGCAAAGTGTTGTGTCAAACTTCAAAAGCATTCCTGGTCGCTTACAAATTCCTGCCTCAAAACATCCCCTTGAAAAACACACATTAGAGTCAGTCACAGTAACTGAGCAGTGAAATATTAGTTAAAACGCCCTTGGGAAGCCTCTTGCTCCTGAGACACTCGCCAACCTACATACAAATAGCAATGCTAAGGTTTCACCATTCAAGGAGATTTTAGAAAACCTCTTGTTGATCTTATGTCAAACACAAAGCCAGGGTCAAGGGTTAAATCCCAGCAGTAATGTAACCGATTATTTAAGAGTTGATGCAACAGCTGCTTTGCATGCAAAGGAAAATAGGAACGTTACACCTATGACCTGCAGTACTCAAAGAGAAAATTAATCAGAGACATAGGTCAGAGCAGAAACGTGCCTCTTCCCTAATGCTCCATCCTAGTGGATATGAGAGGAAGATATGAGGCATGGATGAAGAAGTAACATTGAAGAAGTGGCAGCACTGAGACAAGGTTCAAGGAGTTAAAGTTCCGGCTCAGTGAGGGGAATCAAGACAGCGCATATCTTTGCTTTTTTATACTAAGGCTTTCCTACTTTTTTCTGAGGCTTTTCTCATACAAATGTTTCAAGGTTTATAAATTGAAATTAAGAAATTTCTTTTTGAGACCGATGGAGGCGGGTGTGTTAATGAGAAGTGATCATTAGCATAGTCAACACTAACAAAAGTGCTATTTAAGCTGCTGTTCCTTGTTTGTGGGAAGGTTTCACTTACAAAACAACAGTAAAAAAGGAGAATTTGGCACTGTAGAACTTCAAATCAGTCACAACAGAACAGATTTAGCAAAACCAAAGAGGAGCCAAACAAATAGAACTTGAATTACCACATAAGTGAAGTTTCAGTTTACGTGCATGACTGTCCAAGTCTGTTCTAATGGGTTTATGCAGTCCAAGTGGACATTTGTGCCAAAAGCAATAAAAATCTCTCCAGATGTACATCTCATCAGAGAGCTACACTCTCAGAGTGACCTTGACCTTGAGCACCAAACTCTAATCTTTCATCCTTTCCAGTGGACATTTGTACCAAATTCCCTCAAGGCGTTCCTGAAGCAAAAATGGGATAGGCGGACGAACACCCTTAAAACATAATACCTCCGTTCAGGACTAATGACAGCACTGAGGCGTAATGGTCCTGCATAGAGCAAAGCAGTACGAAGTACTGTGCAGTATGTGAGGAGGTCAATGGGGCAGAAATTACTAATCCTGTATATTAAAATAAAGAATATTCCAGCCTACAGAAGGTAATGTTCCACAGTCATCTGATAGAATACTGGACAGAAACTGCTTAAAGACACTGAGGTGGTGAGAGGAAGAAGAGAATATTCCTAATTTCTTTAAATCTGGACTGAACAAAGCTAGGTGTGACTAAATTATTGGACGTCTCACCCTGAGAGTTAGGGAGCTGGCTAACTTAGCCGGCAAAGTATTAACTCAATGCATAACTAATCTGTTATTCTTTAATCAGATTCTAGATCTACAGTAAATCTACCTCAACCTTGAGCTCTGCCCTTTTTTGACTGAGGGGAACATTTTATGTTATTATCATCATTTTTCACTGAATCATTTTTGGCAACTACTAACTCACCCCATCTTCAGGTGCTTAGAAAACTGCAGTACTGTAAGATACATGCTTTGATGTTTTAACCTCATGAGTTTCACTGTGGTGAGCGGTCAGTTATAGATCTGCTTTCGCATTAAAGTTTTCTCATCTAAGATTCTGTCAGGTCGGTATATTTCCATTAGAAATGAGACAAACTTGAAGGTAAACACACGATTATGGTGAGTGCAGATGTCTTGATGTTAGCCAGTACTATACATCCACTGCCTGTTTAATGAAAAGCGTCCACCCTTTTAGCAAATACTATGCACACTTGCAAACACAGTCTGTAACAAACACAGGTGTTTTCCTCACTCTTTTCACAAGCGGTCACTGCTTCAGTCCTTCAATCTGACTCATAAGTAGTTATCTGTGTCCAAAGGCTGAACTCAGCCTTCAAATTTCATCTGCTGCCATTTTATTGGCACAGGTGCATTTTTCTTATTTTCCTTTTCCATCAAACCGGTTCCAGGGCTGGTTCAGAGCACCAAAGAACCAGCTCCCAGCCAGGACAACTGGATCCAATCTGGCACCAACTCTTTGCTGGACTAGAACTAAGAACCACTTGCATCAGGACTATTGTGGGCTGGACTGTTATGACCAATGAGATCAACTGAAGCTTTGTTCTAAAGATAAAAATCAGTTTTACTAGATTTGTTTAACAGCAGCGTGACTGAAACAAATGTAGTTATTGCTAATTAGTGAGCCTAAGACCTCTAACCCTAACACAGGCCAACATTAACAGTCAACATTTAGTTTTAACAACAATAAACACGTATCAAATGTAACCACTGTACATAGCGATCACATAAAGCACCGCATACATATGTTGGACCAGGAGTGTTTGGATGTGAATTTAGACCCGCAAACTTAGCAACAACACTTGTACCACGACACTGTAGTCGCTGTTGTTAGTGGTGACAATGACATGTCTCCACGCTGTGGAAAAGCAAACTGGTGATAGGTCTCTTTCCAGGACACTGAATTGAATTTAGTTATTAATGTGTGGGAGACTCCACCTTAAACACCATGGGAGGACTTCATGGGGTTGAAGTCGGGGTTGGGTTCTACTGCAACACAATACCATAGATATTTCTGTTATGGTTTCTGTCTTTTTCCAGAGCCAGTTGCCAGTTTATAGAGGGCATGTTGAAAATATGTGTGTATACATGTGTAAGTGTTTGCCAGTCCATCTGAGTGCAAGCGGAAGACATGAATATGTCTTAACCCCAAACACACAGATATGTTTAATTTCCAAACTTAATACTGACTGATACAAACCCAAGTGACATCACTTGATGTCTATCTGACTTCACAGAGGTGAATCTAGAGCCAAACGCAGCAGTGCACCTGTTAACACACTTTGATGCGTAGAATTTGTGGAGCTCCAGATTTCTATTAGAAATAATGCAATAACTACAAATATATTTCAATTTGGACAACAGTGGTGAACCAGCCAACTGGCCAATTATATAATGGCTGAAATGGTTTGGGTGGACTGACTCTTTTGATTGGTCTTACCTGACAGGTGTGCGTTGCCCTTGTGGCTAAGGCCGTTGGTGTGGAGAGAGGCAGATCGGGACAACGGTGCACAGCGGGTAGGAACAGGAACAAAGGTAGGGTCCAGATCCAGAATCAGCTGGTTCAACTGCTCTATGGACTCATCGATGTCCGTGGTTAATGATGCCAGTTCATCTTCTTGGCTCGATGAAGTGTGTGTAATGTTTTGTGTGACACTGTGTGTGCCATTCTCGTTCGTCAGCCCTCTCTGAACTGCTTCCCTGCTGCTGATTCCTCGAGGTGGTGTGTCAGGAGCTACCAGGGGCGGTGGCCTCCCTTTTCCCAGCCTTTTTGACCTCTCCTTCCCTTCCACTGCAGTGTAGTTATCAGTGACAAGATCAACCTGCTGCTGCCGTACCCAGCGCTGTGTGGAATACTCAGTTTGGGTTGGTCTCTCAGTTTCAGGCAGATTCTCAGAGGACAAGGAGCCAATGCTACTCAAGCTCGGCACTTCTAAAGCTGGAGCTACCACATCATCTACTTCATCCTCATCATCTAGTATGTCAGTCTCCCTCTCGCTGGATGAAGCCTCTCCATTAATAGTGTGTCCCAGTCCAGACTCATCTCCAGCCATCTCCCCATCTCCTCCACTACGTGCAGCAAGCTCAGCCATAACTTCCAGAAGTGGCTGAGCAATCTCGAAATCCACCCCAGGGAGGAGCCTTCCTGCCTGTGTACTGTTGTCCTGCGCAGCCCCTCTGTTGTTCTTGGCTCCAGTCAGCCTCTGTGAGGCAACAGACAGGCCTGAATCACTGCTGGCAGAATGTGCTCGGTCACTGTAGCTAGGGCTGGTGCTCGTAAGGGGGAAATAAGACCCTTCCTCGCTACTCTTCCTCTTCACCCTTGTGTACAAACAACCATTTCCAGGGTCCAGGATATGAGGCAGAGCTGCAAAGATAAAATTATGTGGTCAGTAAAAGGTTCAGTTAACAGAGACTGAAATAGTAAAAGTAAAACTTCATTCATTAAGTCACTCAAAGGGGATTGTTAATCAAATTCTAATAATTTGCTTTACAGAAAATCTATCATGTAGCCCATGGTGATACATTTAAATTGCATGTTTCATCTAACAAATGGTACAAAACTCAAAGATATTCAACTTATAATCAATTGCAACTAAAATAATTTTTTGCTTTTAAACACTGTCCATTAACTGATCATTATTCATAATAGTTTAAGGATATGGTACATTAAACCATCCTTCCCACAAAAACAATGACTTTGAGGAGCATGTCGACATTTCACATCACCTCTCTTCCATCTCGATTATGGCATCTGCCCAGTCAGAGGACAGTGCAAGATCAGGAAAAAAGTAAAAGTTTGACTGAAAGAAGAAAGTGCACTTTGTATTAAACACTCAGAACATACGACTCCATAACTGGAGCAGTAATGTATTAGATTTCATTATGAGTCACACACGTTGACGCACCACCAGCAATCACGCCAGACTGTGATGATAACACAGACGCCCTTTGTGTGTGTGGCTGGTGGATGCATGTGTGTGTGCCTCTGTATGCTCATGTGTGTCACACAAAGGACGTGTCAGTCATAAACGTGTACCTGAGATCAGGTAAAGCCGACTGCATGTTCTCACACACACACACAAAGTTTTGTCATTCTTTAACTAAGTGTAGCAATACAAACATATTTCTAAGCAGCTGCACACACACAATTGTAATTATTCAGTCTTGATAATCATTCAACAAGTGTTTTGTTCTGGCAATGTATCAACCATTCCCTCTTTCTAGTTTCTCAATTACGAGGCTTTGCTGTTTTTTTCTCAATTATGATATGTTGCAACTTGAAGGTGTCACCCTGGGCCTGAGGAGATTCTGACCACCACAATTATAATGACTGAATTGTGCAAAACTTAGCTATTTCTTGTCCTGTAAAGGCTGTTACACTCAGATAAGACAGTACAGTGAAGTCAACCATAGATACAGTGCATACCAGGGCTACATAAGCACAAGCTCTTTAGTCCAGAGAGGCAATAAAACTCAAATACCAGACATGCATGGTAAAACCTCACAGCTGGTCTAATTAGTCTCACACACAGAGATGCACAGATGTGTAGAACATTCACAAACTCACACACACACACACTTTCACAATATAGTAATAAACTTCTATTCATTCTATCACTCTACCAGTTAAAACCGGCATCAAAAAGCAGCATACTTTACCGGCAGTCAGGAGTAAACTTTCACTGTTCCCTCTGCAGACTAGAAACAGGATGGAAAAGCTCGCCGAAGCCTCGCTTCATAATCAGTGAAAGAGGAAAAGAGAAACAGATGACAAGCAGAAAGGAAAGCGAGGGCAAGGACAGGGACAGAATGAAAAGGATGAGGGGGAAGAAAGAAGCGTGGACACTGAAAAGATTCAGACCAGCTTAGTTAGAGGTCTCTTCTCTTTCCTCAAGTGCTGTCGTCCTCTCTGTCTCTCAGGCTGCCACAGGAAGACAAGCAAAGAACATTCCTTCTCTTAAGGTGCAAACAGCCCCCCTGTGTCCTCCCCACTGCCTCCCACTCTCTGTTTCCCCTCTCTCATGTCACTTCTTCCTTGCTTGCTCCTTCCCTGCACTATAAATCCCCGCCTTCACCGTCACCACGAGATTAGCCTTTGCTTTGCCTCCTGCTTTTTTTTACTCTCTCTGCATCCTGTCCCAGCTGACACAGGTAAGTAAGGCTGTGGAGAGAGTGTGCGCTCATGCATTTTTATCTCGGGGGGGGCGACTGAAGGGTGGATCATTCACTAGACTCTCAATGCACACACATGCAGGTGGAGGAGTTTGTGCAGCGCACATAATGCACTTTCAAGGAAGAAAAAACACAAAGCACAAGGACCTTGAGCTGGCCAAATATGGAGAGGGGAATGTAAACATGGGGGCGGACTCTGGAGAGACTTGTGTGCAGAAGGGGGATGGGGACATATTGGACAAATTGCAACCTGCAACTTGAACCTGAAAGCAATGCACACATTTAGAGAGAGCGAGGCAAGATAAAGAGGACAAGTGGAAAGACTAGTAGTAGAGTAGAAGATGTGGAGATGGAGCGACAGGACGAAGGGAGGGGTGAGAGTAGGTTATGAGGGTAAAGTAGAACCACCTGTGGTTCAAAACAACATTCTTGCAACTGACTGTGTTGCTAACTGGCTGGCACCCTCATTATGCTCATGTGCATGCGTGTGTGCCAGTGCTTAAATGTAATGGCCATGTGTGTTTGAGTTCATGTGATATGTGTGTTTACATGTGTCTTTTCTGTGTTTCTCTCCCAGTGATCGGCCTGTCTAAATTACATGGCAGGTTGGAGCAGATTTAGCAATGGTATTAAAACAGCTGGAAGTGAAGTCTCAACCGCAGGTTAAAAATGAGTGCTTCAGTTTTCTGGGTGTGTGTTTTTGTTTTGGTGTTTTTCTCTGTGTGTGTGAACAGTTATTCTAAATAAATGAAAACTCCTCAAAAAACAGCTGCCTCCAAATCCAGTACATGGTTCTGGTCTAGCTGCTGTCTACATTATGGTCGTTACACCCATTCCAAGGAATGTCAAAAAGGTTTTTGAGACCACAACATGTGTAAGCTGTCATAAATGATGACCAGACAATCACCAACAAGGCCTGAGTCCAAACACTCCTGCATCTATGGAGGAATAAAGCCAGATGTGTACAAATTTATCTTTTTGACCCCACAGGGACAGAGAAATGCATAGTTTTGACACCTTTTAAAGTGTTTGTGGCTAACCTTTTAGCAGACAGCAGACTCAGACAAACACAATTATCCCATCAAAGTTGTGGTTGCGTCCACCTGATTAAGATAAAAACCCAGCTAACTTTGCCGGTCTGCTGCTTGGCAAAGAGCGTGAAGTATCAAATGAACTTGTTTTTGAAGAAGCTACTAGGAAACACTGAGACTGAACCACAAACTAAATCAGCCTTTAAACCAAAACTATGAGCTGGGGGCTAAAAAGTTGGTCATGACCGTCTGACACTTATACAGATTTTACATCACTAACAGATCATTTGATCCATTCTGTGAACAACACTGTTAAAGGATTATACCCTTTATGATTTGTTTATAAACATATATCACTGAGGTTGCTGTTATCAATACATGCACAAAATATTTGTTTCCCACCAGGCACAACTTCGTGGTGTTGTGGCAAATTGGCATTCCCCAATGAGTGCGGCTACATGCAGAGCGTTCTGGGTGGCAGACTTCTAGATTTTTACAATGGGAAAGGAGGATATGAACTTAAATTAACAACAAACTAACAAAAATGGATCTAATATTTTCAGTTCTTTGTTGTTGTTTGTTCATTTGTATGTTTGCCACACACACACTGTCTAGCAGAAGAAGATCTGTTGCCTTCTGACCAAAAACAGAACCAAAAGTATGTGAATACACAACTATGATTCATCAATGGAGGAGAAATAAAACTATTTTCAGGTTTAACATTAAATACTAAAAAACTCCATTCACATTTATGTTGCAGTCAGTTGGTTGACTGCTTAAGTTGTCCTGAGGGGAGTAAATCATACAAATGTCCAGTAATAACCTGTGCAACTAAACTGCAAATGCAACTATGTTTTATTGGGGAATGTGATAACTGGATGAATATGTTCTGGTGCAATGTATTTTTTAAACAAAGTGCTACATTTATTAACAGGAAGGGAATCACAAGAAGGAGGTGCCAGGGATGAAGGGTGTACAAAACAGAAATGTCACACCACAGACCCAAGTTCTGCTCCAGTCCAGTGTGTGATTACACCTACAAATACTCAAGGTAGGTAGGTAACAACAAATTTTTACCACAATTTCTTTAAAATACACTCTTAATTGAGTACTTTTACTATAGTACCTTATGGAAAAGGTAGAGCTTGTACTACTTGAGTAATAAAATTAGGATATTTAAACTTGTAGTTTTACTTTGAGTAGTTTAAATGCAGCTAGGTAAAGAAGGATGATGATTGTGTGTAAAGTTTAATAATGCTGTACTCACACAAACCAATTTAGCAGTTTGCTTGTATAGAGATATTATTTTATTAAGAGTTGGGGTGGAGATTTAATTTTGTCATGCGATGTCTACACTGAAGCGTAATACTGCACAATACTGTTACAATATATTTATGTCTTTATCTGTCTGACTATGACAACAGATTAAACACTGCACACAACATTAGTGGCATATGGTAACCCCAGCTCTATGAGCTGAGCAATAGGATGGTAGATTACTTTTTTAAGTTTACTTGACTTTACTTTACTTTACAAATAGCATAAAAACATGCTTTTAGTTATGTGGAACATGCGTGGAGACATGCAGGCAATGTACACAGCTAGACCGATTAAAATATGAGTGTATCAGCTGCGTGACACATATCAAAAACATAGCTGATGCTTGTAAACTCAATGATAATGGGAAAAAACACAGTTGTAACTCCTTAAAGTGCCATTCACATACAACAATTTTTTGCAGTGATAGTTATCTGCTTATCAATAACGTTTGTTTTTTTTTTGAAAAGCGTGATTTATAAAGTCTGAGAAAAACATTGGTGTAGAGTCCACTTAATGTTTGAAAATCTATGTAGCGTCCAGAGATTTCCAGATTTTTATCTGACATAAAAGAAACAGTTCTACAAATATATTCAGTACCAAAGTATATATGGAATAAACATACAAAAAAACGTGTATATCCTCTTTAAATGTATGAACTAAGCACTGGCATTTGATTTTTTCTAAGAATGACTCTGAACTCAAGGTCACCATTATGTTAGAGACGTTTATCTGTTTGTCTTCAAATGTAGTGCTTTCCTGTTAATTCCTGCCTAACAATTAAATCAGGAATTCCAAACAACTGAGAAGGAAAGTGAAAGAAAGGGAGACGTATTTAAAAAGGGTGAGGTGGAGGATTCCTGATTTAAAACACCAAAATTAACCGTACCTGTTTCAAGGAAAGATGTTTCTTGATAGGAGTCTCGTCTGACCAAAGGGTCCAAGGTGTCATAGTCCACTGACACAGACGGTCCGTTGTGCCACAGCTCTCTGCCTGCACACAGAAATGACAAACAGCCCAGTGGACACAGAAACAGCGCTGATCAGGAGTCAGTTAAACAACAACGAGACACTCACACACACACAAACACACACACACACACACACACACAATATAACACCAGCTGATTACCAAATCTGAATTAAATAAAAGTGCGTTGATTTCCATTCTGCTTTAGTTTCTACCTGTTCGTCATTCTATGGTTGTGTCTGAGTGCGTGCGTCTGTCCTGGTTTCCCTCGCCTGCCTTGTACAGTATCTGTTATCTGAATTCCTGTTAGATGTGCATGTGATAACCGCTCATATTGCTTCCTGTGGGAGAGGCGAGGAGTGTGACTGTACGTGCAGAAGGCCAGTTTGTCTGGCAGGCCCTGCTCCTGGTGTCTAACACTGCCCCCACATGGATGACTCTTCGTTGAACTTGATGATGAAGTGTTTCATGTCATTAGTAGTGATTGGGTCTGTGTGTTTCTGAGCGTAGATGCTTCACATTGACTCACTTCTGTCTCCTCTGCTTGAGTTAAGAGGCACAATGAGGCTTAGTGCAGCTTTTTTTTACCAGCAGCATTGGTAACCCAAACAATGTGTCACTGCAAGTTATACATGGGTTCAGGTGTATGCAAGCTGCAGCTTTTCAACCAACAGTGAGGTAGTTTGGTTCTTGTTTGTGAATGAATTTCTGAACATTCAACCAAAAAAAAGTTCAGAAGTTGGAAAAACTCAAATCGTGTGTCATGTGGTTAGCTGGTCTCTTTTAGCCGCTGCTTCCTCCCAATGTCAAAAGACGTGCCCCTCGGTTTATCAGTGATTCTAAATTGCCCATAGGTGTGAAAGTGAGTGTAAATGGCCATCTGTCTCTGTGTGTCAGCCCTGTGATAGACTGGCTAGTCTCACTAGCTTAACGTTAAACCACTACGTAGTTTAAAGAATATCAAGTGTAAATTTGCTGATGAAAGTTCGCAGCCTGCTAGGTAGCCTGCTAGCTTGTTTCAGTTTCTAACTAATTGTATGATTTTATTAAAACCATTATGTGGCATTTTATTAAAAGTGATTCTAGGACATCCGCAAGCTTAGTAATTTAGGTCCCGTCACACTCTTCAATGACACTCAGTAGCTTATGCCAACCAAAAACGTAACGCTAGCAGCCCAGAAAAAAGTAGCATACTGCTAGCTAATTTCGTATTACACCCTGTTAAAGTCTTCAATAACCATATATGGTATGTGTCTGACATGTGATGTAATACAAGATCGACGTCCCACTTTTGCGGCCAAGAATAATTGAGTGGTCTGAAGAAATTAAACATTTTTCAATATGGACACTGCTGAATTTGAGCAGTAGCATGAAGGCTTTATTTAACTTCTCACTGCCTGTTTTTGCTGTTTTGGTTGTTATGTTCAGTAATGTGTAATGTACTGATGTGAAATTTGCCGCATACATTTAGATCTCTAGAGTGTAATTACATTGGTGATACACTGACATATCCTGTAGCACCATCATCAAATCAAACTTTGTCAAGTGCAAATTATTTAACTTAGCTGTTGTTTGTGTTAAATGCTAATATACTAAATCAAAATGATGGAAATGGTAAACATTACACCTGATTAACATTAGGACATTAGACATTTTGCTTAGTACTAGTACTAGTGTGGCTTTTTTCCTGTTTCCATAAAAGTAAAAAGTTACATAAAAACAGCTGTACAGCTTATTTCCACCTGTGTATTTATTATCATTAACTTTAAGCCCTACAATCTTCTTTTTTTGAATTATTTGTTTAAGAAAAGAGAGTACACCTGTTATCTTTTCAGGGCTTTCGGAGAGTATTAGGTCCACCTTTCCATCTTCTGGGAACCGAGGATCTGGAAAATTATAAGACAAATATCAGACAGCTGGACCGTTGATTTTAATGGACGTGTTCCCGAGTATAATTCACACCTGGACAGCTGATACCAGGTCCAAGGTTAGTTCAGGTATTTACATTGGTGGAGAGAAGAGAGCAGTAAAGAGATTTATCAGTTACAGATAAAGAGTGATAGGAGTTAAAACAGCAGTTTGGCATTGAGCAGACAATATCAGCAGCAGGTAATAAATCCTACCTTCACTGGCACAGTCGAGGTCCGCCTTTGAGAAAGTGAGGGTGTGTCCTTGCACGAGGCCTGTATGAAACTGGAGACGAAAGACGACCTGGCGGCTGGCTGACCGGCTGTTTTTATCATAGCAAACCATCTGAAATCAGAAAATAAAGACACTGCTCCAGCTATCGTACACTCAGGTTAAACGATTTGATCGACTGTTTAGTGCCAAGCTCGTAATTTTGTCTTTAATGGATATTATGTGGGCTGCAGGGTGGTGTAGTGGTTAGCCCAATAAAGCATCAGGTAACATGTGATTGATGTGACTCACCATGATGTCCCCCTTCAGCAGCTGAGCTGGCTGCAGCACAAAGCAGAGTTGGTCTGTCTGACCTGCAGTAACATGACTGATATGGAGATAAACACCACATTATTTGTCTTATACATACTCTCATTGTTTCATTTTCCTTTGTTTAGAGTTCATCATGATGCATGATGTCGGTGGAGATTCTTAGTCATCCAGGTGAGATTATCTGGAAGTTGAGTCATGGCAATTTGTTGCACATTGGTGTGTCAGAAAAGTTAAATAGGGTCTTTGGAGAACTCTGCATACCTGTTCACTTCAAACCTACAAACACACTAAGACAGAGACTCATCCACCTTAGATCAGACACTAAAATACAAGAGAAGCAATATCGCATACACGGTCCAATACAGTGAAGAGTGTTAAGTACTAAAATCACCCACCAAAAGACACTCATTTGAGGACAGAGAAGATAGACGGTGAAAGAGGTGATACATGTGGAAAATTGCTCCCTCAACACAGGTGGAGGCCTTAGATACAATCTGTGCCCAATTTATCTTGCTGCCCTTTCATCCATTCCCAGGAAAATCAAGACCACTTCACACATCTACCAGGAAGTTAATGAGAGCTTCTTAGAGGTGTGACTATTACATCTACCTACACTCCCTACCCTTACACTGTCCACCTGAGGGATAACTTTGAAGTCTTTCCTTAGACTGATGAAGGTACTTGGATGAGAAGTGAAATTTTCCGATCTAACAACAAAGAAGTCCAGTTGCCATGAGTCATCTTCCAGATGTGATGCATGATGTGTGTCTTACTAGACTGCTGATGTGCAAACAGGTTGTAGACTCTGGTAGACTCTCAGAAAGAGACAACATCCTAAGAAGAAAGAGCAAAACAGATGTCAGTACAGCAGTACAACAGTTCACACTGTAGGAGATGTTCGTGTAGAGTTTAGGGACCAAAATAAAGCCTGTTTAGTTTATACTTAACAATAAGACAATAAATCATGGAATTAAGTAATGTTTACCTAATGCAGGAATTAATAAGAGATGTTTAATAAATTCCCATTGCTCACTAATGATGAAGTCACTACGGTTTTATGTTCATACTTAACTGATCATCAGTTAAGAATATGATGTTTCACCAAATTTCATCAAAGGATTTAGATGCGAAACCTTCTAATGATAAATGAAAATATAAGTTTGACTTGGTACATTTGACATAACAACTACTTGAGTGAGTCTATTTAGACTCTGTTATACTAAACATTAAAAGTGTTCCTTATTAATTAAGACTGCTATAACATATGCAAGCTTTTTGGCACATTTCTCTTTAGCAGCTGTAACAGCTTCCACTCTTATGAGCTCAGGTACTGCTGTTGGCCAAGAACGCCTGGCTTGCAATCTCCATTCCAACTCATCCTAAATTTGCTCGGTCGGGCTGAGGTCAGGGCTCTGTGTGGGCCAGTGAAGTTCTTTCATACCAAACTCATCCAACAATGTCTTCATAGACCTTGCTTTGTGAACTGGGTCACAGTCATGTTGAAAAAGAAAAGGAAAGGGAAGGGAGAAGGACAAGAGAAATGGAAAGTTGGAGGCAAAGCGGTGTCCAAAGTTTCTTGGTGTGCTGAAGCATTAAGATTGTCCTTCACTGGAGATAACTGCCCAAACCCTGGAAAACAGCCCCATGCCATTATCCCTCCAGGTGAGGCTAAACAATTTTGTCTATATAGTGTATGTGATGGAGGACTCTGACAACGGGCTGTTAGTGTTATTTATCTACTTAGTTCCCTCTAATCCACATCCGACATCTGCTGCTTACCTCCATCTGGTCTCATTTTGGGGAGACCATAAAGAACAACACAGAGGAGGAAAGAGGGAGAAGGACACATCCTCAGTCCTCCTTTTAACAAGCTCCCCACCATCCACACATACCTGGAAAACAGAAAGAACTTGCTTTTATATATACAACTGGATGAGAGTGCAGATCGTAGTAGCATTATTATAGTAACTGTTCCGTATGAGCATAAATCACGTGATTTGCGACCTTGCAGTTTGAGGTCAGCAGTCATACCAGATCTCTTGGCCTAGATCAGAGAGTTGAACCAGAGCTGACCTTCGACCAGCAGTGATCCTGCTCAGTGAACTCTGTTCTTACCGTTTCTGTGAGGGGGTCATGAGAGCTGAGAGCTTGTCGTTGTAGAACCTCCGCATGGCGAAGTGGTCAAGAGAAAGGTCTGCACTGAGAGAGAGGTGTATCGATAGGTAAATTATTAGTGTTGGTGTGGGCAGCAGACACAGAGACAACACAAAACTAGATGAGAAAAAGTATCTACATGAATAAAATACTATTATATTGTGTAACTATCAGATCACATGTTTATTTACAAACAGACACAATTGTTCTCAAGGGGACAATGGTCATAATCAGTTCTTTCTTTACTGTTCGGCCATCACCAACATGCAAACACACGTGTGCAGCAACACAGTGAGAAATTTTTGCGGTCATTGACTTCTCTGTGACTGACCTTTCACTTCATGATGTTATTACATCAACATGCTTTTAATAGCTCTCGTAAAACCAGGAAAAAGACCATAAAACACAAAGCATGTAACTACATTTGCTATGCAGTCTTTGCTTTAAAAAAAGCATTAACAATGCTTTGTGTCTTCTGCAGGCTCCGACTCTGCCATGCAGGTAAATTACAAGTAAATAAATGCAGCTATTTCCAGCAGCAACAGGAACCCAGCCCAGAAATCAAATAACAGCCCAGTTCAAAGTCTCTTCAATCAAACATCCTGCCCTTTGCATGCTGGAGACGAACAGTAGATCAGCTTCCGTTCACTCTATTGTTCTGTAAGTGCTCTTTGATCAGCAAACACCTGACAGTAAAGGTCAACACTGCTTTGAAATGAACTCTCCGATGATTTCTTAGTTATTACTTAATTAATAGAATTCATCTAGCCACAAACATTTGGATCAATTGACTTGGTGGTGGGAATAGAGGATTCAACTTCTGGCGATCTTAAAGATTTCAGTGACAATATGAGCAGCAGATGATAATTTACATATTAATTAGTCAACATTGACACTGAGACAAATGTGTTTGTGTCTCTCAGTTACATTCATGTGCACAAAAACTTGGTTAAAATGCTCTTTGCACACTGTAGAGGGGTTGAAATATCTCTATTCATCTCTTTTTTATATAAAACTTCGTATTTTGGTTTTCTATTTTTCTTATTTTTGTTATATTCTTAATATTTGTGCATTTATAGGTGTTTGCAGACTGCAAGATTTCAGCAGTCTTATAAGCTGATCAAAGTTAAAGTGATTGATAAGTGACTTTGACATATTCAAATTAATCAATTATCTAAACTAAAATAAACTTAAATTAAAGTTTGTACAGATACTGGTTTGTCGATATTAAATCCTACCAAGATTTCCTTATGATATTTATTCAGCACTGTTCCCACTTAACAGCACAGACTCGTACACGTGAACCTACTGGGATCTTTCTGATAATCAGTTTACCATGGAGACAGCATTGTTTGCAACAGCTAACTTGCAAAACACAGTCTGCTCTCAGGGGAGACCTGAAAATTCACCTTCAATTCATCATGAGCTCCAATCTACTAGGAGCCAAGGAGGTAGATGTGCAGTCTTGGGGATAAGCACTGAGAAAAACTGAGAAAGATGACGTCTTTCCAATGAAATGGATGAGTCATCCGCACAGATTAAGAACCAATATGGGACTTGGTTGAATGAACTGCAGCCTTGATTCACTGTAATTGAATGGTTTTCAGCTGGCAAGAGTGGACAAACAAGACGCTGCTGACATCACACTTGATGGTTGCCATTGCTCCCAGCAAACTCAAACATTATGCCTCACATGGCGCCCTTGTGGTTTGACCTTAACAAACCGGACATAGAGTTGTAAAACCATTCAGTCCTCACTGCTAAAGCAAATTGCTGGGGGGAGAGGGAAAGAAGCGTGTGTACAAAAACACATGGACAGTCGCACAAATGTGAAACTGATGTTTAAATAAGTATTTTCAAACAACATGGTCTGTTTTCAAGAGAAGACACGGTCGGTTTTGCAAATGTGCTTTTACCATGTTCGCCCATTTCCATTAAAATGAAACACGGACATGCGGCGGTACATCCTAAAGCATTTCTGTGGGATATGACAGTCCTGGACAAGAGCCACCAGCATGACTGTAAACAGTGGTACTCTAATACAATTTTTTACAGTGTCATGGGTCAAAGAAAGTCTAGTTAAAGAATTTGTATTTAAGTAAAAAATAAATCTATAGGTTGTAGCTGTGTATCCAAAACTGACACCTCCTGTGTAAGTGTGTCCTTGATATCGGGTAGAACTGCTGTGATGTGGCATTTTACATCTCTTAATTTCCAATTACACATTCTTCGCTCAGATATTTCTCAAACTGACTTTGCGTTAGAATGCCATGGATTTTACCATCAATCTTATTTGTCTTTGTGTGGCTAGTCCTGAATATAACATTCAGAGTTCCACCCTCTGACTAGCTTGTTGGATGTGGCTCACCACAGGGGTCACAATTTGTCTGCTTTTCCCACTACTCTGAATTTTGTAGCTGTTTTAATCCAGTTGTATCTGGGCAGTAGGCGTTTATAAGATAGAGTACCATCGGCACCACCATTTATAAATGTGCGCTGGCCATATCAAACTACTTTAAAACTGGCATAAAGCACCAAAGAGCTTTTGATTTTCATTAATAATGTGGTTGTGTCAAAAGATGATTGGTGAGGTGATGCATAAAACTGTTCAGGTAGCAATGACATTTTTTTAAGGGTCTGCACAAAATCTGCTGATTGAGACTGTGATCTTTAGACCCTCTGTCTTGTTTGACTGATTGTTGTTAAATGTGGTGATTGTGACGAAATGTTCTGTGATTTGTAAATTAATCTAGCCATTATATGCTCATGTACCCTTGTACCATTTGAACTGATTCACCATGACTTCAGTGTTACCTGGCTGACATGTTGGTGAAGTGGATGTAGGAAGCCATCAGTACTCCAAGTCTGCCTTTACCTCCCTGATGAGGACAGAGTGAGAATGGTGTAACATACAATACACTGTTTGACTTAAAGAACACTGTGCATGCTGATGAATCAGAAGTGTTTACCCTGCAATGTAACACCAGGACATGTTTCTGGTTCATTTTCAGCCAATTCTCCATCTCCGTGCACACAGTGAAGATCTGATCCAAGTTAGGAGCTAGAAGATCCACCCAACCTGTGTCCAGAACCTGACAGTGAAACGACACTTAATAACTCACTACTGTTCTACATTTCATTTTGTAAAAAACATGTAGCATCATCATCACCTTGTGGTTCATCTGAGTGACAGTGTCATTCTTCTGTGAGACGTTGAAGAGCTGAAAAAAAAGGGAGAAGTGATTAGCACGAGAGGAGAATGAATGAGGATGAGGAAATCCTTGGGACAGGCAAAGGTGGACCTTTAAGACACAGGAGCTTAAATTAGCCTTTTTAGTCTCAACGACAGTGGAGCTGTAGCATAAAGACGCATATTAACATATATTTTCACAGTACAGTAATATAATAATGTGGTATTGTACTGTAATCCAATCCACCAATAATATATTATAATATTATAAAATTTAAAAATGATAATCTGTTATATCAAAAAACTAAAAATAATAAAATGTGAGAAAGATGATTAGAGAAGAATGTATCTGTGTAAAAAATAATTAAAAAAAATCCATAGTATGGCAGTATTGGAGCAAATTGTATATAATTGCTCTGTTTCTGAATTTTCAATATCAAATTCAATATCAAATTATTCACTATACAATTTCTTTGACATCTGTTATCACTATTTACATCTACTTGAAAGCAATATCAGTCAGAAATAAAGATGATTTAAAAAAATTGTAGCCTTATGGTATTAGTATGGTAATGATATTTTCTACTGATTTTATAAACTATTTTATTTGGATACAGTAAATATTAATACCAATAGTAATGCTGTTAGTAGTAGTAGGAGGAGTTTTACTGTTTTTGCATACAATTTATTTATTAACACTTTTCTCGACTAAATTAATTTTATTCTCATCATACTATAATTAAAGTTAGTCCCAGTTACACTGTCAAAGTTATGTCTACTTTAATACATTAATAAGCATGTCCAGTAGAGACTATCATAAAATATAATAATCTGACTTTGGCCATTCTGTAAAATCAGTACTTTTATTTTGAAAGTGTAAGTACATTTAAATACCAAAAGAGACATTTTTGAACACAGGACTTTATTTGCACCATCTCACCATGTAGTTGTGTCCATGTTTTGACTGCAGCATGACAGTAAGCTCCAGCAGGTTCTGCAGGTAGGTCTCCTCTGTGCATTCAGTGGGGCAGAAGATGGTGATGATACGTTCAGTGACGTAGGTCAGCTCGATTTGGCGTCGTTCCTCCATGACCGACTTAGCCTGTATAGACACAGAAAGTGAAGTGAGAGGTGTGGCAAAGAAAGTCGGGGAAAATTTAGAGAAGTGAGAATTTTTAACCGAGATCAGCAAATGTTTGCAGAACCTTTATCTGTGCTTGTGTCATACCAGCTGGAAGTAAGGCAGGGCGTTTTGTCCCACACAGCAACGTTTGAGTTCTTAAGTCAGTCTTACTAATCCTAAAATCCTTTATCTGGGATGTGATGCTGAACCAAAGTGGGTCCAGTGTTAAGAAAATGAGGAACTGAACCATAAGCTTGTGACTGGAGGAGAAATGATGATCATCAGAACCTCATTACTCATCAACACCAAACCACTAAGCTGAAAAACACAGATTCTGACAAAGACAAGAAGGAGAAGCCTCCTCCAGTAATGTGACCAAATAATATCTGTGACAGTCCAACAGGGTGTCTGGAATTTAATATGTTTATCGGAAGCTTACTAACCTGTACACTGATTCTTGAATAGTTCTAATAGTAGGTGACAAACGTTTGCTAATGGATCATTCGAAACCTATGAACCCAAGATGCTAAATTAATATCATATTAACATTTATAACTGTAAACCTGAATTTTTTAATGGTTGTTAACATTTTTAGCGACATGAAGAACATATATAATTCAAAAGTATATTTGAACTGAACAAAAAAAGTAAATGTACTATTCTGTCTTTTGTAATTTTTATGACCTCTACAGTAGTTACTCAGTGGTTCTATCATAGTAGCTGTGCAGTGGATTTTGTTCCAAATATCCTGCAGACTTTCTCTAGAGGGGGACTTAATAATTAACTTAATTGATATATTGTAAAATACACAAGCACTGCATTATACTGGAGGGTGAATTCTACAATTTTGTAGCCCCAAAATTTGTATTAAGATAAATCTGCGTGTTCTTAAAGATGTATTTATATTGTAAACTGAAGAACATTAATTTCATTGGTGCTGAAATGGTGAATTATACTGTTTATTAATGTTAAAGCTACATCATTAATGGTAAAAAATGGATGAATGTGTAATTTAACTCCTATAAATATTATACAACAGTAGAACTGATGAAAACGCTAAAACCTGTTATTTTGCACAAACATGACAAGAATCAAATGTGCAGCCTTGAGTGTGTGTAGATTCTGTTCTCCATCAAGAAAATACTGGTGAATGTTTAATAGGATGAGATCTTGAGAAAACAGAGTGACTGAATGAGGCTCTTTGTAATTAGTTAAGAAATGTTACCTGTCGGAGTTACCCGTTAATTATGCTAATATTACAGCTTATAAACCCTTTATAAATGTTCCTTTATAGCCTCAACTTCTTGCCGTAAAGCTGCAGAAAATGCAGGTTCACACTGACGCTGTGGAGTGGATCACTGGGCAGCCACAGTTTGTTCACTTGTGTATCTGAGGTGGTGATGAGCAACACAGGTAAACCTCAAAGAACTGTACTGGCACTATTCCTGTTTACACTCTACACCTCTGACTCCTGCGACAACTCAGGAACCTGCCACCTACTAAAGTTCTCTGATGACTCCTCAGTTGTGGTGGATTTCAGAAAGAGCAGTATGTATTGTATTGATCAGGGTGTTTCAGACATGGTTGTAGATGGATCTTGTTACCTTTGGGCAGAGTTTTCAGTCTTTAGTCTAACCTAAACTAACCTGTCTAGCTGCTGGTTAATGTTTACAGAAATCATCAAACAGAATAAAATGTCGAACAAAGACAGATAGTCTCAGTAAAAAACATAAGTGAAACATTGTTTTTTGAATTAGATGCAAAACTTAAAGAGATGTATCGCCAGCCTGTCTAGATGAAAATATGTAGTATAACGTGCTAAAATATTGTTTTGCTTGTGATATTAAAGGAAAGCTAAAAATTTAAAGTGATTTCCTCCCACATTCTTCTTTACACCATGAATTGCATAACTCTGTGGCATATGGGTTTTTACTTATGCACGGTATTTATACAGAATGTGTATGTTAGTGCATGTCTATGGGAGTGAAGTTAACAGGCAGTGGAGAAGGGAGAGCGTAGAAAGAGCTGTGGTTAACCTCACCTTCACCCTGACCATGTGACCACAGCAGAGTCAACAGCGATACAACCATTTTCACCAGAGAAACACAGGAATAACCTGCTGGGAACCAGTGTGTCGTGAATGAAATTCCCACTGCACATGACATCTAATTTTCTTTAACATGGGCAGATTCATCATGTTGTGATGCATTGTTTTTTTTTTTATTACGTTATCTACAAGTTCAACAACAAAGTTTTTATGTTTTTAGAGGAGCTGTCAAAGGTGGCTGGCTTGGACAAGCAGCCATTTAAACTCTATAAAGTCAATTATTGTTGTGGAGGTGACCGGGCCAATTCCAGCCGTCACTGGTCAGAGGTCACCAGTCTATGTCAGAACTGACATACAGAATCAGACTATTCACACCATCACCAGTCGTCATTTAACCTGACTGTGAATCTTTGGATGGATGAATTGGCACCTGGTACCTTGTAGCTGTGAGAGCTCATCACTCTGCCACTATAGTGCCCACGTATTATTATGTGTTCATAATAATGAAGGGCCTGAGAGGCTGAGCTGAAACAAGCACATTTTTTGAAGGCATATAATTATCCGATGTGTTTGTTATATGTCACATTAAACACCATGCTGCTGATACCTGTGTGAAACACACACTGGAGCTTCGTTATGGCTGCATTTTAAATACATAAAGGTGTCTGGAAGATCTCATGCTACTGCTAGCTTGATACCCAAAGGTTGCATATTATAGCATTAAGTTCACAATAGAAAAATTAAGTGAATGATTCAACGATCAGATCAATTCTTTCATCAACAATTTCAAGGAAAAAAAGGCAGTGTGCTACATTTCGACATTGGGATAATATGGTACCATGTAGTGCAAATCTACTTTGTGTTCCTAGCAGTAAGAGTTCTACACACTCATACTCGTTTTTCAGTATTGCTATTGAAATGGTGAGATGGCTAGAAGTACTAGTTCTGGGCTGGTTTAAAGTTAGTTCAACCAGGGAAGCTGCTGAGAACCAATTAGCTTCACCACAGGCTAGAGAGCCATTTTAGAGTCACGTCATTATGCTACGTCTCCACCTTCATAGTACTGCTAACACTAAGCACAACAACAACCACTACATTGTCTCTGTATGAGTTGTTCCTGACTTTACGAGCCTGAACTCACATCCAAACACTCTGTTCTTTGGCTGAGGAAACCCAAAGAACTGGACTGAAATTAAGCACAACCCTGTCTCCTAAAAATTACGTTCCTATACAACTATTTATTCGTATCATATCATATACTGTGCAGGCCTGCTTGAGTTTGTGTTTAGGGTGAGAGACAGATTATGTTTATATTTAAATTTAAGTGTAGACATGGTGTGTGAGTGAATTATTATTATTATTATTTTCATTTTTTCTATTTTTAGTTTTTCTCTATTAACCTTGCCCACAATCTTTCCCTGACCCTAACCCGGTGCTGTGAGGGTCTGAACCCAAACATAAAACATGTTAATAAAGTTGGAGTCACACACACATATTTTAGGCCGACTGCAAGAGCTCTGTTGACCTGCGGAATCAAATTCTTCTTGCTGTGAGATGACAGTGCTAACTATATTATACTGTATAGAAATATATTATAAACAACACTATACTCATTGCTGTGCAACAACTGTGTTCTTACTGTTGATTAGGTTTGGTCAGATCAGTCCCACCACAGTATTAAATGTAAGTCACTGCTAAAGCACTGAATAAACACGAAATATGTTTTCAGCAGTGCACTGTGGAAACGTGTTTATCCTCCCTCATTAGCAAACACCAGCTGAGGATGTTCCAGAAGCAGGTGGAGATAGAAAAGCCAGTGCTCTTGGCTTCTCAGCTGTGTTGGGTCTGTGAGGCCCTGGGCTCGAATTGTGCCTCGGTGCCTGGACCCTGCAAATACTAGAAGTTTTCTAAGTCTGGCAGAGTGTCAGAGCTCCGCCTGAGCAACCAAAACAAACGGAAGTGAGTGACTTAACCGCACACACAGTACACACACGCACATGTTGCTATAGAGGGAATTGCTTAGGAAAGTCCTTGGGCTTAAACTAGCCACATCTAATTATAGTGTCTACTTCCCATTTTAAAGGAAGGCATTCCAAAAAGGATTAGCCATCTTTGTTTCTTTCTTTCTTTTCTCTCCTTTAAGTAAAGCACAAGCTGGCAGTGGAAAACATCCTCTGGCGTCTTAAATGCAGCGGGAACAGAGCCATCATTCGGGCATTTAATTATCATGTCAGTGCATTAACAGACTGGCAGAGCACCTCTAATTGAAAGTGTAGCAGAAATTAAATTAACAGCAACATCTCGCGGCGACCAGCCATTGACATCCTTTCACCTACTGTATCTCCATTCAGGTCATCTTCTTTGTTTCCTTCCCTTTAGTGCTTTTTGTTAAAGCAGTAAACTAATCTCCCTTCAGTCCCTCTGATCCCCACAGAGGCTCAGATCTTATTGTTTTCATAAATATATTGAATTAAACGTGCTCATCTGGATTCAGGGTGAGGTAATTTCATTTTATTCCAATCTCAATCAATTAGCGCTCCGTTCAGTTGATATCAAAATCGCTTCATCCAAGGGAATTTTGGCAGGATGTTCATTTGCATTGGTAATAAGTGTGATTATCACACCCCCACTGGCTGGGCTTCTCACTTGTTCTAAGAAAAACAGACTTACTGAAGATTAAATGAGCTCTAAAGATGGACTGAATCCCAGTGGAAACATGTCTCCTGGGGTTCAGAGCCTTAATGTGTCAGTAGGCTAATCTGCCACCTCTCAGTGCATCTGCAGGGAGACGTTGTTCACGGTAATCCCCCAGAGATTTACCATCCATTTCATGCTCTTTTGTCTACCAGAATCAGTGATTTGTACTCAAAAGTGAGCCAAAACAGTGACCAGAAGGAAAAAAGGAACATCACGTCCAGTTAGCGCAGTTTGAAATAACTCAGATTACTGTTGGTCCCCGTTCAGATGTGAAGATGCGGCTGAAAAGTTCTTACCTTGGGCGTTGTTGGGATAAACAAGAAGTCAAAACGACAGCCCGATGAGTGAAAGTCTGCGTGTGACTGGCATAAAAAACGAGGTGGAGACTTGACAGAGGGGAGGGAGGAAGAGGAAGAGAGCAGGAGAGAGAGAGAGCATGATAAACCACAGCACTCCAACTTGCACTTTGCCCTCTGTTGGACTGTAATGTGACAACACTACTCTCCTGTGTGTGTGTGTGTGTGTGTGTGTACATGTGAAATGAACAAAGACCAACACAGATACTCACTGCCAAAACCCTCATTTGCACATAAAGAAGCTGATTAAACTGGGTGATTCTTCACATGTGCTGCAGGGCCTTTAAACTGGGCCAGTGTCTAGTCCACATTTTACTTCTTAGAACGAACTTTTTAAAGGTCAAGGACGCACAGATTTGGTCTGACCCGCAAAACATTGCATCATATGACTGACGTATGATCTTGTTGTGGCTTTAACTTTAAATTATGATTATTGTAGTTATTGTATCTAAGTATTTCTGCTGCTTTATATTCCTGCCATTTCTTAAATTTTTATTTAAGTCTATTTTTAAATTTTTTTTTTATTTATAACTTAACACAGAACTATGTACAAGTTTTCTTACATAAAATAATGTTCAGTGATTTATAAAAACAAAATCGGGTCTACGGGGTATTACATTGTAAACCTTTTTTTTCCATCTTGTGATAAATTGGTCATGTTGATGATTAGCATCTGATGTAATCTTCTCCATTTTGTTGATGTTCCTTGTGGTTTCCATCCATGTGTTTGTAGTTGGGCTCTCCTGGTGAGAGTCGTCTTAGGAGCAAGACAAGACGTATGTTAATTAAATACGTGTCCCTTTTTGGCCTTTCTTGAAGAGAAAGCCTCAAGAGTATAGTCTTACTGCGTAGGGGTATCACACATTTGAAGATGTCTAAAAGGGCTTTATGTACTTCCTTCCAATAATTTTTAATAGCTGAGCAATCCCAAAGAATATGGTAATGATTTGCATTATTATTTCCACACCTCCTCCAGCGTATGGAGGGGTTGCCCTCGCAATGTGATTTCTGAGATGGGGTAATAAAATATTTTATTATTGTTTTCCATCCATATTATTTTCGCTGCTGTGAGCTGGTACAGTTTTATGTTTTTTTAATTTTCCTCTGTACAACAACTGGAATGAGATTATGGGGAATGAAAAGCACTATCATGATATCACACTAGGCTAATACATAAAAAAATGACATATTTAAGGTAAAGAAAAACAAGAAATTGCTTTAATGTATTATTTTCAATGTGTCATTAAAGCTGAAAGCAAAAAAAAAACTGTTCCCCATACTACCAAACACTGAAAAAGACAGAAAAATAAAGTTGTCTCAGCCACAACAAAGTCTCTAAAGTCTCTAAAGTCACCAGACTTTGTGTTGTTGCATTAGCACATTTACTAAAATACAGGATCTAAACACTTCTGTGCCCTCACTTCAGGAGTGATGTAGACTTTGTCCCACTAGGTGGCCTCAGAAGACGAGTTAAATCTCAAACACATTAAAATCACTTTAGTCTGATTGTGTAAACATGTATTATCTGATCATAAACACTGGGCAAACATATTTGTGTTTACAATAAGCTTCTTAAAATGGGTTTGTTGATCTTGATAGCAAATTAAGTGCAGTTTTTGTTGCATTCACTGCCACTGTAATTCACGCTTTCAATCTATATAAAAAATCTGTTGTTATTTAAAAGCTACAGAGCTTTTGATCGGAGACTACTTTAAATGTAAAATACCCCAACAGTATGTGACCACGCAGCGTCACATATCGTGTTAAAAATATCAATAATTTTTGTTCTGAATGTTGTCTGCTTTTGTTTACGTATTTAAGGTAATGTATACAAGAGATTGTTTAATGTGCTTTGTGGGAAATGTACTTGTACGTTACTGGAGTATTGTTACTTTTACCCCACTACATTTATTTTAACCCTGTTAGGTTACTGTTTGACAGGTCTAGATTATCATTAAAGCTTTATAAAGTAATGAAATGTTGATGTATCATTTATGTATAAAGTCTGTCACTACATCAGGTGGTTAAAATCTGCTCCACCTTCACCCACTGCACTTTTGTTCCACTGTCTATAGGTAACAACACATTTTTACTGTTGTTTTCACTCTGTCAGAATCTGTCAGACTAATCTGGACCAGACTCTACATTTATGTTATCATCAACTTCAACATTGTTTAACATGTAAAGGTTTTTTTTTACTTTTGTACTTTAGGCTTGTACTTAGCACTTTGTGTAGTGTAGCTGTAGTGTTTTCTATCCAAACACTTTTACTTGAGTTTTGAATTTCTGTACTTTCTGTAAATCCAAACACATAAAATGTATATACAAATATATATTTTCATTTAGTTGAGTACTCTTACTTTTACTTAATATAAAAAATATATATTTAAAGTCAGTTTTACTGTACTTCAACGCGAGTAAATGTAATAATGACGTACTACCATTTTTGTCCGTGAGCTTCAGTTGCGTAAACATTGTTACAGAATTCCGAGCTTTCTGGAGGCACTCGAACGTGTCATAATACATATCCAATGAGGCCCCTCCCTGTTCGCCTGCCTTCGCCGTCACTCTCGTTCGTCCGTCGGTTCAGCGGCAGTCGCGCCTTCTCGCGTTAGCTTCCATGGCGACCAGCTAGAAACGCATTTTCTGAAGTCGAGCAGCCGGTTAGCTCCCGTTAGAGAGCTGACGGGCGCGTCGAGAGATGGGGTGATGTAGCGGAGTTAGTTAATCAACTCTTTGGACGAGCTGCGCAGTAGCTCGACATGCTAAGCTAACGCGAGTCTGTAACTACGGCGAGCTAACGGCTCCGAGCTGCTCAGGCTAGCGAAGCACCTGCAGGCTAACCAACTGTCGCAAGCTAAGAGGATGGAAAGTGTGAAGGAAAACCACTCTGGAGTGCTTTCAACTTCACCAGCACCACCGGGGACGCTTGATTCTAGCAGTGACAGTAGCTCTGTGAAGCCAAGTGGATTAACGACGCTGCCCGCTGGAAAGAGACCCTCCATCGGGGAGGACGACGGTGGTGGCGGCGGCGCAGAGGCGAAACTCTTCGGGAAGGGACTGGCAGCCACCTCCCTTCTCCAGATTGCGATACGGAATGGGATCTACCAGAACCAAGTTGCCAACGCAATCGGCGGAGCGGCAAAAAACGTAAACATCCCCGCTGTGAAGACAGCCAACATGTACAGTCTGACGTCGGTCAACAGCAGCACTTCGGTCAACTCTTTGCTGAGCAGGAGGCGACAGAGGCACAAGCGGAATCTGTCGCTGGGGGCTCCGCCGACCACCAGCTCGCTTGGGCTGTCCCCTGCGGAGACGGCGAGCGTGGCTCCCTCCGTTTCGCCTCTCAGCACCCTCAGCCTGGACAGGAAGACTTTCCTTCGGCAGAAGCAGACGAAGCAGCTCCAGAGCACCGATAAGACATGGGTGAGATCGGACCTCCGGCGTGGCTGCGTTCACGTCCACGACTGGCTCACGCCCTCCTACCCGCGTCCGGTGCTGTGCACGGTGGACACCACAGCTAAGGACATAGCCGGTAAGCTGGAAGGGAGCAAAGCTGGGTCTGTGCTGAGGATGAACTGCAGTGCTGCTCTTTCAGTCGGTCCAAATGATAACTGCAAAGACACGGACGGTGGTGACACTAAGAGCCTAAGTGACAGTGTGGGTGTCGGAACCGCTAAAGCAGAACAGAATGGACTCTCAAAGCAGCACCACGCTGATGCTAAACCCTGCTCCGACATGCTGGATGATAAAACAGCCAGCAACTCCTCCTCTGAGGTCTATCTGAACGACATCGGGGTGGATCTGAGCCTGAGCGTGGCCGACTGCTATGGAGTCTACTCGGGCTCGGATATGGAGAGCAGCACCTGTGAGGACTTCAGTCCAAGTGGACCCAGAAGCACAGAGCACCGTGACTCACTCAGCGACGGACTGGGTTTGGGCACCGACTCCTCAGTGCTGAGCTCGAACTGTGACAGCGCAACGGAGGGACCTGACCCATTTGAGAGCTCCTCGGATGAAGTGGATCTCACCTGTTCTCCAACAGACCAGCAGGGAGACCCAGTCACTCCCACAGCTCCCAGTAGTGCTTCCAGTCAAGTGACAAGACTAGATGATGACACTGAGGCTGGAGCTGGGGACAGCATAGACACTAAATTAATCAAACCCCTCTCCAAGTGCCCCAGTAGCTCTCAGTCTCGGCCCTTGACCAGCCGAGCATCTGTCCAGCCTGACCCAGAGATCCCAGGGGGGAGCAGGGTATGGCCGGAGCCCATCAATACCAGTCCGACCCCGGCCCTCTTTGTCCAGCTGCACGGTGGAACCGTGCGGCGGCTAGGAGACGAGGAGAGACCTCTGCAGATATTAAACGAGTACCTCATCAATCTGGGGTTCGAAGATGCTTGGAGGGTGCAGGAGGAGGGGATGAATCCAGAAATAGGCTGCCTGATTCGCTTCTACTTCGGTGAGTACTTTGTCTCGGCTGTAGAAAAATCCCCCGCAGGTGAGCTGCAGGTATTCACAGGCTCCGGCCTTTTCAGGCCACTGTAGTTGTGGCTGGATTGTCTCTGCTCATTCATCGTTCGTCTGTCCTCACTGCTGGGAGCTGTGAGTGCTGCCATTGTGTTTGGTCGGCCACACAAGTGTGTTCGTTTGTCCTGCCGGGACAATACCCAGTGTGTAGGCCTGTAGAGGGGGGACACATCTGGAGGGAACAGGTGTGCTCTTTTGGCACAGCAAAAGTCAGACTCACGAGGCATTATGGATGTTGTTCTTCGTCTTGTTGTTGTTGTTAATAATCCTGTTTTGCTGACAGGCAGAATAAGAGGATGGATAAACAGCCATGATCTCTTAGGGGATTAGCGCGACCGAATATTGTGTTTGACCTTGTTTCCACACCCTCAGCAAACACAGACGGGATGAAGAGTCAGGGGCGTAATCATGGAAATAATTTTACTGTAATTAAGTTAATTTACCTCGCACTCTTCTTCAAATTCATTCAAAAGCACTTTTTATCTTACATATCAAACACACCAAAAGATGAACTAACTAACAGATGTTCTCAAGTGGGGCTGCAATAAACGATTAATCTCATTATCGATTAGTTTGTAAATCAGTTGATTGTCAGAACATAGTGAAAACTTGCCACTGCAGTTTTTTTTTTTTTTTTAAGCCCATCGTCATCGTTGTTTGCATAACCAACTGTTGAACCCTCCCCCAATAGTATTCACTTTAAGGGCAATGTCACCCATTTTTAACTTGCTTCCTATTGTTTAATGAGTAGATGCAGTCTATATAAATGGTAGTAAACTTAATAATCCGGAAGAACTCAGTTTCGATTAGTGGTTGGTCGATCAATACTTCACGAATAATGCACCTGGACGCATTTTCTTAGAGAGCAGTGGATGAGATTAGTGGGTCTGGACGTGTAGTTACAGTGTTGTGATCCACACAGAGCGGACAGAGTCCAGAGTCTAAGGACAGAGGACTAAGGACTGTTGTTGTGGAGCGGATTGTAAAGCCCACCGAGGAAACGTTTGGCCAATTTGCTTTCATGCAGGTGCGAAGCACTTTGAATTGTCAGTGTGTATGAGAAGTTAATAAGACTTTACTAGTTTATCCTGTTAATCATGTAAAATCTTCCGGATATCAGTGATTCCCTCTGTTCTTGTCGGAATTGGGTCTACTGTGCACTGGATTACACAGTGTAGTACTCAGGGACAGTACCACATGTGGGTCATCTGTGTTTCAGAAGCTGTTTATTCTTAAATAATTTGAATACTTTCTTAATTTATTAAATACTTATTCAACATCAGAACATTTGTCTTATTTGCAATTGTTGAATTGCTCTTGTATTTAATCTAACGCGAAGAAAACAAAGACAGGATGTAATGGATGATGTATAATACCTTAATCTTAAGCAGTGATACAGATAGAAAGGGATATTTTAGTAAAGTGAAAGCACAGGGACGATTGTTACTGTTCATTTGCATGTGCCCCATGGACCAAAACCCTAAGAAAGCAAGTTAAAAATTGGTGAAGTTTCCCTTTAACGTTTGCTTGAACCACAGAATTTTGTCGTTTTATTCTTAAAAATCAATCCAAACCAATAATTGATCATCATCATTATTAATGCATGATGATTAAGTTCGTTTCCAACAAACTTAGTAACTGACTTGTTGTAGCATGGCAGTCACTCATAAAAGACATACTGTTAGGTCTGTAAGTATTTGGGCAGTTTTTATGATTTTGCCTTTATACACCACAATGGATTTGAAGTGTAGATGTACAGCTTTAGCTTTCACTTAGATATGGCTTTTACCATTTAAGAATTGGACATTTTACACGGAGTACCCCCATTTTCAGGGGCTCACTAGTATTTGGACAAGTGACTGACAAGAAGTTTTTTTAGAACTAGGTGTGGTTCATCCCCTCATTATGTCAAGACAAATGAAATCCAAGGAGATAATTAAAATCATTTAATGAGAGAAAACAAAAACCTTAGGTGTGGCGAAATGAACAGTTTGGTACATTCTTAAAAAAAAAAAAAAGGACTGATGAGCTCAACAATATTGAAATGGCTGGAAGACCACAGAAGGCAACTTAACTGGGTGATTGCAGAATCTTTCCTTGGTGAAGAAAAATACTTTCACATCATCAACAAAGGTCAAGAATACTCTAGAGAAGGTCGAAGTATCATTGTAAAAAAACTACAAACAAGAGACACTTTCATGAATGTAAATACAGAGACAAGGTGCAAACCACAGGTAGCATTCGAGAGCAGGAAAGCCAGATTTGACTTCCATCCACAAAAAACCTCCCATGTTCTGGAATCAGATTCTTTGGACAAATGAAACTAAGATTATCTTGTACCAGGAAAGTATAGTGAAGGAAAGGAACAGCTCATAATCCAAAGCCTAAAACATTGTGTGTCACAGTGGAGGCAGTGTTATGGCATCAGCATGTATGGCTGCTAATGGAACGGGCTCACTGATGATGACGTGACTGCTGATAGAAGTAGTAAGATGCATTCTGAGGTATATAGGACTATATTCTCTGCTCACATTCAGTAAAATTCTTTATTGGTCAATAAAGAATTTATTTATTATTGATCCCAACCCAGTAGAGCAGCTTTTCAGTTACTGAAGGCAAAACTGAAGGTGGAAAGACCCACAAGCAAGCAGCACCTGAAGGCGACTGCAGCGAAGGTCTGACAGAACATCTCCTCAGAGTTTGGTGTTGTCCATGGGCTCCAGACTTCAGCCAGTTATTGACTGCAAAATATTTCCATCCAAATATTAAAAACAGTGGTTGTATTTAAAATTATGTCACATTGCCTGAATCCTCTTGATTCAGGAGGGAATGGTTGATTCAGAATGGCTGTAATTCCTAAACGGTAAATGCCATATTTATGTGAAACCTCTCAAAATAAACCTGAAACCTCTGGGTCAGTCTTGATTTTATTTAAAATCTATTGTAGTGGTTTATAAAGGTAAAATTGTAGAAACTCTATTACTGCTCAGATACTTCCGGACCTAACTGTAGCACAGAGCCTCTCTCCGCACACTCCTGGCTCTCACATTAACATGACATAGAGACAAAGCACGCCGCTGAACGCAGGGGCCCCTCCAGCTATCGCAGCCATGAAACAAGCAGCGAAATGCTGGTGCGCATGTCGGGGAACGTTCACAGAGAAGTGAAGCGACGGCCACATTCATGATGCTGCTACCTTAATTTTACATTTAAATGTTGTTTGCTCCATACCACAGAGCCCCATCCCCTCTGCCTGTACAGCACAAACAGTTTGTTAATGTTGATATTGAGAAGGTGGACTCGGCAAAAAGCGCATCTGCCAAGTGCTCTGTCTGTCTCGCTTGCTCTCGCACTCGCTGCATGCTGACGGCGAGAGAAAAGTGACCTCAGTGGAACTCAGGTTTCACCTCCTCAGTGTTTTGGATCTGTGCGAAACAGTGGCAGCAGCAGACTCCTCTTCATCCTGGAGCTGCAGTGGCCAGAGGTCACTGCTTTACTCTGCAAGGTTAAACACAAACAGCAGTGTCTGATACTTGAAGGGTTGAGCAATAAAACTTTCTGTTGGTAGCGGTGAGTGGCATGAAACATGCAAAAACAATCCTCAGGGGCTTTTTTATGCAACATGAACTATTACTGTATGAATAACATAATCATAGTTTCACACTGCCGAACTCTGTATAGTTTCTGACAAGTTAAATTTAAATTTGAAAACGCTTATGTTTTCTTTCAGTATTCATCCACTATTTTCTCAATTAAATGCTTTTTCTTTACAATGTCACCAAAAGGTAAACAGGAATGAAAGGAAAGTCCAAAATATTGGGAGCAATGGTGGGTTAGAGAACGCAGACACACCAGTCACTACCTGTTTATTAAAAAGAGCAGTGTCATGTATTTGTCTGTAAATCAGCTTTAATTCTGCTGATGAGGAAAAGGAGACACGCTACGACAATAAAGAGGGTGTGGGTCCATGAAATCCTAAAACAACGGCAGGAACTCTGTGATTTTAGGCGCATTCAGGAGCTGCAGCTGGAGCCCGACCGTTTTCAAGTGGACCTCAGGCTGAGTCGGGACCAGTTTGACGAGATTAGAGCCGAAGCTCACAAAAATTAGGACCAACTTTCTGCTTTTCTGCAGACAGCGGAAAGCTAGAAGCTCCCGGTTTGTGGATTGGGAAGAAGCAAAGTTTTGGCATTTCTATTTGGAAAAAATACTTAAGGATCAATTAATGATTAAGTGTTGCTAATTGAATCAGTTCATTGACAGATGCTTGGTGCATTCAGGGACATCAGACTTGCAGAAGACAGGACTGTCCAAAACTCTTGTTGTAGCAGAGAGAGGGAAACACTATTGGCTGCTTGTTGAGAGGGAGAGGATGTTCCCCATTCATAGAACTGGTCGGAAGGAAAAGCATGTATGTGTGTGTATATTAACACACCCGCCCAGGGAAGGGTGGACTCACACAATGCACATTCCACATTATTGTTTAGTTTAAAATGGGCATGGTTGAACGAATCACATTGATCTGCTCCATTAGTTTGTGTTTACTCAGGGAAACACAAGATATCACGCATCCTTTTCACGTATCAATATTTTCCGAAGACATTTTACACATACACATTTTATGGACTAGCGTAACCCTTACGATTGTTCTGTCGCAGTCGCTTCCATTGTGTCTTTATTTACTTTAACTTACATCATCGACGTCTGCACTGTAAGGACTTCCAGTTCCTGTTTCTGCAGAGATGGAGCTTTGAAATGAATTTAAACACAGCTAGACCTGCAGTTCTTGGTTGACAGAAAGTAAATCTGTAAATGCACTGTAAAATCTGGTCGACTTCTTCTTATTTCACTAGTTTCTGACGTTTTGTAGAAAACAGATTAACTGGATAATTGTGAAAGGCAACTCTTCCTCTTTACTTTTGAGTATACATGTGTGAAAATAATATAGTGACTCAGAAAGAGCTTTCTGACCTGACCAGTCTTCACGGCACCATGGCACAAGGGTACAGCTAGCTCGGCTCAACATGGGGGAACAGACTTCAACACAACACTGGGAAAGAGGGCGTCGGTTTTGTCTGATATAGTATGCGTGCTAACCACGAAACAAAGTTATGTCTTGTGGTAAATGTGTCTGCTCGGGCAATTTTCGTTTCTCCTATTAAATTAAACCATGAAATGATCATTTTTAATATTTTAAGGCAAAGTAATGTTAGCTAGCTTTAGCATTAGCAAACCAAACATCGTGCCGCCTTCAAATTACTATAAATGTGAGATTAAGTAACTAATTCGTGAATGTATTTTTTGTGATACCTAAGGAAAATTTTTGTGTATCAGCCATACGTTTCCTTGAACATTTTGTTTGTGATGTTTCCCCAGACCTCTTTAAGTCACTTGTTGTGTAGATGTAGCGTCTGATATGTCAGGTTTCAGCTTCCAGCCTATCCAGGCGTTTAAGGCGCTGGAGGAGGCAGCAGTGAGGATCAAGGTGCTGGTGTTAGAAGACATTGCATAACAAACTAATCTGATTTCAGGCTTGTCAGACTCTTCATATGTGTTTGTTCCTCTTTCTGGTTTTATAAGAAAATACAGGTTCCTCAGTTTATAGTTGGTTTCAGTGTTTTAAACACAGAGTTTAGTGCAGAGGGTTGCATTTCTCTGTGTGCCTGGTGTTTCTGGCCGATCCCCTACGTTGCTCTGCGTCTGGAACTGAACCGCGGCTGCTTTCTGTGCCAGCGAGGGGTTAATGTAACAATCACGCCTGAGTGGCTGCTCGCTCTCTGAGCCCTCAGGCTCTTAGCTACAATTCACTCACATAACCACACAGCTCCCTGTCGCTCTCACTTTCTGAAAGACGCCCAGCGTGAGACAGTTGATTCACAAAATCCCACAGAGCTAAAAATAAAACTGTACTGTGTAGAAATCCATGCTGTGTATGATAATCACCACACTCACTCGTGGTCACCAGTTTTTTTTTTTTTGTTTGTTTTTTTTTTCCCTTTAACAAACTTGTGTCTTCCTCTCTCTAGGTAAGCCTCGCAGTGTGGGCGGATCTGAGCGCGTGCAGCTGTCTGGGGTGTACAATGTTCGGAAAGGGAAGCTGGCGCTGCCCGTGAACCGCTGGTCCAAGCGTCAGGTCACTCTTAGCGGAACCTGCCTCATTGTCTCCTCTGTGAAACACGCCCACACTGGCAAGATGCACATCCTCCCTCTCATCGGAGGAAAGGTACGTCATGAAATGTCTTTGCACATGTAAGAGCGGGGTTCCTCTCGGTTGTTTAGACCAGTGTTAAAAGACATTTTTGTTTTCGAACTCTCCTGCACCAGGTTGTGTTCCCCTTCTGCAGCTGTGTAATGTTCAGCCACCACTCTTTCTGTCTTTAGGACTTTTACTGGACAGTACCTGTGTGTCATTTCTCTACAGCACAGAAATGTTGTGTATATATTATAGAACTGTACCTGAAGGTCTTATTTTTGTATGCTAAATGAACCTCAAGCTAGAAGAATGAAGACAGCAAACCGATTGCCACAGCTGTTCTGGCTCTGCCCAAAGAATATTTCGTTCCAGCCGACCCTTTAAGAGTAAAAACCAAAAGTATTATGGACAATTTGTGGTTTTATGGTGCTGCACATTATCCTGGCTGGGCTTAGTGAGTTCCCGGACTCGCAGCTGATTACCTGTCAATCACATGTTCCTGATGAGGGTCCTGGAAACTGAAACATGGAGAGAAAATATATATGCTACAATACGGCTACAACTATGAACGTACAATATTAGTCGGTGAAAGGAAACTGAATCAGAAAGCAGAGGGAGAGAAATCCTGTCCAACAACCTACCCCCATGCGTGCCCTTCTGTCTCCTCCATTTTGATTTGCTCCTTTCTCCTCCTGCCCAGAGTAAACTGATACACGTATGACCTAGTTCTATTCAGTGTAACATCCCAGAATCAATATTATAGTCTTTATGTTAAACCGAGCTCTGTGTAGACTGACGGCTTTATTTCATTTAAGAAAACCATTTAGTCACAATAAAAATAATAAAAGTAGAGTAGAGTGAGTAGAGTAGAGGAACAATACAACTAATAGAAAATTCACCTCACTTAATAGGATGAGGAGGAACTTTGTAAACATTTTAAATATTTTGCATATAGGAATATCAGAACATGTAATGGTAGTAAGTTGGTTTGGTTTTGTCATTGTCTCAGGATGATGGGAGGAAAAAAAAAAAAAGTTCGTCAGCTACTTTTGTTCTGTGCTTGGTAATATTATCTCTTTCTGTGGACTTGTTGTGCCCTTATACCTGTATGTCAGGACAACATTACACATGCTGACTTTAAATCTGAGACTTTCTACCATAGGAGGAGCAGGAACAGGGGCCTCTAGGAGGTCTGTAGATGTATTTATGTAGTACAGTGATCTAATTAAGATGTACAGTATGACTGAGACCAGAACAAGCCTCAAACACTAAGACAAGATGGCAGAAAATGTTTGAGGAGTAAAGTCTGATATATTTGAGAAAGCCTGCATTAAGCCTCACTCTGCTTCTCTGTTGCTGCATGTGCTTCTTTACTCAGCAGAAATGGCTGAATTCATGTTTCAGGAACCGTTTAAAGGCCAGTAATTGGAAAGTTGCTAACTTCTGAAGCCCCACTCTGTAATTATTCTAGATTAAAAAAAACAAACAAAAATGTGAATTTGGTTGCAGGTGGAGGAAGTGAGGAGGCACAGCCACTGCCTGGCCCTCAGCTCAGCTGGTCCTCAGAGTCAGACCTACTACATCAGCTATGACTCCTACACAGAGTGCCTCCGCTGGCACAGGACAGCCTCAAAGGTACGTGAAGTATTATAGTATGTACTGTCCACAGCAGTGCTCAGGTTGTGGTGATGCTGGCATGGTTTTAATCATCCCTGTCACAAGTTGCTCATGATCTCGTCCTGTCCACCCTTCGCGGTGTCAGATTGCATCCCAGAGGGTGAACTCGGTCGATGTGTCGTGCTGCAGCCTGGAGGAACTGCCCGCTCAGCTGTTTTACAGCCAGGACCTCACCCACCTCAATCTCAAAAACAACTTTATGTCCCCGCACAAAGGTGTTCCAGCACTGACCAGGTGTGTTTCTATAATCAACACACACACACACACACACACACAGTCCACCACCATCATGTGTGTTTAGGAACACAGTAGCAGCAGGAGAAGTCCAGAGATGAAGAGCAGTATTTTCCTCTTTGTGTGTGGAATATGCCTCAGTGGTTTTTACTGTCTTAGGGAGCTAACATGTGGCCTAAAGAGGAAGCAGCTTAGATCAAATTACAGATGACGTGTGTGTGTGTCTGTGTGTGTGTGAGTGTGTGGATGATTAAAAAGAGAGCGGCAGTGGCGATGAGAGATTTGACATCAGCCGCCTGACCCCAGGGGCAAAGGGCTTTTCTTATTTTCTAGCTTGACCTTGTCAAAATGGCTGCCGAGTCAGGATTGTAAAACTACGTCCACATATACAAAACAAATAATTATATATTTATATATATATTTATTTTTTTAAAATCTGGTGCATTGTGTCTAAAGAAGCAGCTGTTTATACGAAACAAGTTGCGATTGACATGTGAGTGCAGCCGCGCAGCAGCTGGATTTTGTGTATCCTGCTTTTGACCAGATGACCAGAACGATGTTGTATCCACATACATATTCACACTGTTAGCTTCACTTCAGAGACGACACGTCAGTCTGTCCAGTCAATGGGAAAAGGAATTTACACATCCAATATTTTCCTTGGAGCCAATTCTGCCTCTTGTCTTATGATGAGGGAATACTATGTTGAAGCCTGACATGTACCTCATGGAAATGTGTATGTATGTAATTATACTTCCATTGTTTTCCCTAAATACACACTTCTCAATGCGGTGCTTTTAGGAATGTGTTTTTCCTGTGACTTTCCCTTGGAAGGATGTGAGGGGTTTAGCCTTGACCCCTCAGTCAATTGGATTAGGTTAGGCCAGGAAAACCAGAGAACGCACACACACGAGTCACATGCTGCATTGTTATGGTGACATCTAAACATTTATCTTAAAGTAGGTTGTGTACTGTAAAGTGTTTTGTTACACAGGTTTCATCCCTGGTGTTTTTTTTGTTGTTTGTAAAACAGGTGCTGTATAACTTCTAAAAAAAGTTTTGTTTGTTTAAATTTAGAACAGTGCTAAAGTCTGATTATAGCACTGACAGATTAATACCTTTGTCCTGCTTTGTCTGCCCTTTTCATCCTGTCCCTCCTCGTCTCCATCTCCCTCTCGATGTCTCTGACTTTCTCCAGGTTTTGTAAGCTGAGAAGCCTCAGTCTGTCTAATAACGCGCTGTCTGACTTTCCTCTGGCCTTGTGTGACATCACCTCCCTGACGGAGCTAAACTTGTCTGGAAACCGTCTCTCGTCTCTGCCCGCAGAAGTCGGAACCATGCACAAGTAAGTGGGCTGGAAGATGACTGCCTCAGGGCTGGAGTTATTAATAATGATGATGATGTGGCGGGTGCTAGCCTGAGAACAGAATGTGTCCTCAGTAACCTGCACTCTGCTGACAGAGACATTAGACAGGAGCCGTTGGCATTGTGGTTCCATCAGCGCAGATTAATCCCTCCCTGTATTAAATGAACAACTGGCTGAGCACCAGACGTCTGTCTCGACAATGCAGAGGTTTAGTGCAGGTGATCCAAGTGCAGAGTCATGCTGATGCTGTCGCTGCATGGCAGGGTATTAAGGGTCCAACAGAGCACTCTGTGTGTGTGTGTGTGTGTACGTGTCTTTTAGGGCTGTGCAAATAATCACATTTTGATTATGAAAACAAGACAGACTAGTAATGTTTGGGGTTCAGATGTTGTGGTGTTTATGTCATCCAACTTAAGAACAGTGGATGTGTAAAGTTCATATTATCAGTGTAGTATAAATACAGTGGGTAGAACCAGTAAAATTACTCTAATAATTAATTACTCTAAGTACTGAAAATGAACATAAAAAAATGTAAAGATAAAAGAATTTAATTATTGAATTGCTTGAATGTGTAACACCACGTATGGAAAATATTACATACAGTAGATTATTAACTTCAGCTTCCTTTAGGAAGGAATCTGCCGCTTTATCTTGATACACTTTATTTGTGTATTACAGAAGAGAATCCTTGAACATGAGTCGTATGGTGCGACCTGTTTTCACAGAGTTGCAGTTTAACTCCCACTACACTCAGACTGAGCTCAGTTTGTGTTATGTGTTGAGCATAGATGGTGCAACATGGAGCAGATTTTTAGGCCATGTAAATAAATAAGATGTTTCCTGTTCTGACTTCAGTAATGGAGCAGGAAAAACAGACAGATTAATTCATAACTGAAGCATTTTAACTTGGAGTATGACATATATTTTTCTCTAGATTTTTTATGTCATTGCTCTGAGCTTCAAAATTACTTCCCTTAAACTCTGGATGCTTGTGTCCAGCTTGCAGACTCTTCTTCTTGACGGTAACCTTCTGAGTTCTCTGCCCGTGGAGCTCAGCTCTCTGGAGGGCCTGACCTTCCTCGGCTTATCCTTCAACTGTTTTAGCTGCGTCCCCTCCGTCCTGGAGAAGCTCCGAGCTGTGGAGAGACTCTGTCTGGCCGGGAACCAGCTCTCAGTCCTGGACATGGCCGGTCTGCAGTGGCTTCCTTCTCGCCACATAGATCTCAGGTGAGCTGATCCACATTGACTCTGACATTTTTAGAGATAATACTAGAACAAATCTTCCAGAGATTCTTCAGAAAAAAATTGCGCTGTCTTCCTGTTTCACTGTCTTTTTGTCTTGTTGATTTGGAAATCCAAACACCAAAACATTAAAGTTTAGCAAAGTCTTTTTTTTATTGCAGCCTAAACAATTAAAGTTCAATTATTCCCTCCCTCTTTGCTACAGGTTGAACCGGCTACAAAAAGTGATGGTGGGAATCTCGGAGCAGCTGGCCCACATTGTCCAGCTGGACCTAAGGGATGCTGGTCTACAGGAGCTGGATGTCAGGTCTCTCTGTAGGCTGGAGCTCCTCCACTGTGACAGGAACTCTCTGTCCCTCCTCAGAGTCAGTGGGCACGCCCTTAAAAGCCTGCACGCTGCACACAACGGTACTGACACCCTCATTTTGTTGTAGAGATGTTAGACTGATAAAATGTTTTGTATCTGCATTCAGGCTGTAACGAGTTTGGTGTGTCGTGTTTGTGTTTCCAGAGCTGAAGCAGCTGGAGGTGCAGCCTGCGCCAGAAAATCTGACTCTTCTGAATCTGTCCTGGTATGAAGATGCACTGTGAACACTTCCCTGTTCTGCTTACAGCAGTGTGTGCTTGTTCTGAGCCTGTGCTGACTGGATTTGTTTTCTTAAAGGAACAAGCTAGAATGTGTCCCAGACTGGGTGTGTGAGAGCAGCAGACTGGAGGTGCTGGACATCAACCATAATTCTGTTACTGAGCTTCCCATACGGTGAGATCACACAAACACATAAAACACCTGCGCAGAGATGTTGATGATGTGACAAATTAAATGTCTCTAGAGAACACACACGGTGTACAAGTAGCTCAAAACTTATCTGTATGTTTAACACATTTTGAGGGAAATTTGTGATTCATTGTTTTCAAGAGTGAACAGACAAACCGTCAGTTCTGTGAGGCTGAGCTAAATGCTAACAGCAGCACTGCTAATGTAGTCACAGTGGCAGGTGGCAAGTTTAGCATTTTAGCGTAGATGTATTTTCTGTTTGGCACTAAACATGAAGTACAACAGAAACTGATGAGGATGCCATTATTTACATATAACATTAGGTTTTTTTATTATTTTTGCAGGTTTCAACGAATTTAAAGTTTGAGTTGCACTCAAGATGGAGGATAAAAGAATAGCTGTTTATTTAGTTTTAATTTATTGCCATATAGTGTTTATATCACTGTGTTGTGTTTTATGTCTTTAAACTAGGGCTAAACTTTTAAAACTTTGAGTACTTGATCACTAAAAAATCCTCCTCTCCATTTTTTTTTCCTCAAAGAGTCATGTCATCTATATATTTATATACAGCGAGAGCTGGAGATGAGAGATGAGAGAAAACTATGTAAAGCAGTAAAATAAAATGTTTTCCTTAAGACCCCTAAACAGTGTAATATGGACACTAAATTAGTTTAGTTATGACAGTATATTGACAGTACTGCTGTATAGTTAGTAATTTAAACAAGCAAAACAATTAGTCGTTCATTGTAGGAATCTTGTCCTATTTTCTGTTTTGTATATTTACTCCTGCGAAGCAAAATATTTTTTTATCAGATAAAATATCTGCAGCCCGACTTTAAACTTGATTTTTCCAGTTGATCTTGGGTTTTATTTTCATCTCTACCTGTAGCAACATGCCCGCACCAGTGTTGTGCTATTTTGAGTCTTCATGCAGCCTGAAACAGCCTCTGCAACTAAGCAATGAAAATGTTTACTGACGCCTTCACTGACAGTTGGATTCTAGCTGATCACTGCGGCAGCTGTGTCCATCTACAAACTTTACGTTGCACAAATATAATTCACTTTCATAGTCCACTCCCTTTCTTTTTGATTTAAAATAAGTAGAACTACAGCAAAGAGTGTTTTGTGTACTGTTCTGAGTCGTCATCATCCCACTGATATGTTTACAGTACACACAGAGACTGAGCCAGCTGCTCTGTTTGTGTTATAGGCTGCTGTCCAGTGGGAGCCTGAGAAAACTGCTGGCAGGCTGGAACGAACTGTGTCGGCTGGCTGAGAGGCTGGAGAGGTCACAGCTCGAGGTCCTGGACCTCCAACACAACTATCTGACGGAGCTCCCACACAACCTGTTCAGTAAAGCACAGAGGTGCACACGATAACACAATATCCATTTTCTGTCTTCTGTTTTCTTTACCGTTTGTCCTTTTGTTCATCTCTGTGACATCTTCCAAGTCCATTGTTCATCTGCTAAGTTTGTATTTTCTGTGGTGGATCCCTTCACAGCTTGCGGTACCTAAACGTATCAGCCAATAAGCTCGATAACCTGCCTGCAGCCAGCCTATCAGAGGACAGCTGCAGCAGCCTGGAGGAGCTCTATGTGACCAATAACAGCTTGTCAGACAAGTGTGTCCCTCTTCTGACGGGACACGGGCAACTCAGGGTGCTTCATGTCGCCTTCAACCAGCTGCAGACGTTCACTGCCAGGTAAAAGGCTGAAGTGCACTTGAGGTTAAGAAACAGTAAAAATAAAAATCTAGTTCTGGAGCTTTAGGTTTGGGAAGTTTGATAAATGTGCTTTCCTAAAATAAAAACTGCAGCGCCAGTGCTCTGATTTAACTGTACCTTCGTCCTCCTGCAGTAAACTGGCACAACTGGGGCAGCTGGAGGAGCTGGACCTGAGTGGCAACCGGCTGAAGGCCGTGCCCACCACCATCCTCAGCTGTCAGCGCATGCACACGCTCTCGGCCCACTCCAACTGCATCAACACATTCCCTGAGGTCCTCCAGCTGCCTGAGATCAAGGTTAGTCGGATGTAAGGAAAGAGTGTAGGCGTCCACTCAGCTGGTGGTGGTCAAGGCGTCCATCAACATCTGGATCAGCTGTGCCTCAAGTTAGCAGAATCAGTCCTGGAAATTACCTCCATTCTAATCTAATCCCTTTCTTTGTTCATCTTTGTTGGGTTGGGTCAGATCGGGAAATCCTTAGTAATCTCCTGATAACTCCCTAATCTGTGCCTCTCTATAAACATATATGGTTTTATACTCCAGTCTCTGCATGAGCATGTGTGTGAAATAAGGGTGGAGAGAACTTTAAAAGATGTCTTGAGTGATTTAGTAGATGTACACAAAACTCCTTTATTGAAATATATAAGCGCTGCTTACTGAATAAAACATATTATTATGAGAATTAAAGAATTAAAAGTTGAACTAACTGAACTGGGAGATGTAAATAATGGCTAACAATATCCACTGCACGCAAGTCGAAGCAAACCAAGCAAACTGGTAACTGGAAGTTCACCAGACACTGGTGAAGAGTGATCTGGATTACGCAGAGACGTGAACCCGTGAACGGCTGCTGTTAATGCTGAGCAGAACAACTGAGAGAATGTATCAGATCATGAGTTTATGATAAAATGTCAGTGTGGAACTCAGAAATTAAGATGCAAAAAACCACATGTCTTTTATAGATGTATTAGGAAGTGTGAGGCTCAGCTCCAACTGTGTGTTTTTCTTCCTCAGTGTGTCGACCTGAGCTGCAACGAGCTGAGCGAAGTCACTCTGCCAGAGACGCTTCCTCCAAAGCTTCAGGAGCTGGACCTCACAGGAAATCCCCGCCTCAACCTGGACCACAAGAGCCTGGAGCTCCTCAAGTATGAAGCTCTAAAATAAACACTCTGCAGTGGCAACAGTCTCTCAAATACAAAACCAGCAGGTTGATCTTTTTGTTTTGCCTTCGTTCTCTTCCTCTCTGCAGTAATATCCGATGTTTCAGAGTCGATCCATCACCTTCTGCTCCGAGTGTGAGCGACAGCCACGGGGCCCCTGCAGTCTGGAGCCACGGCTACACCGAGGCCTCCGGAGTCAAAAACAAGTCAGTCCCCCCTTCCCATGTTTCTAACTCTGTCCATCTACTCAGTGGCGTATTTTCCATCCAGAGTAATGGTTACTAAACTATGTTAATGAATTAAAAAGGTTCGACATAAACACAATAAAACGGCGTCTGATAGTTATAGTCATAGAAAATAACTGATTCATCCCATCTACCATATTATACCAAATATGTGATGGTTCTTGTTTTATAGTCTGGATAAAAGCTTGTGGTCAGTAGATCTGAGAAGGTAAATCTCTTATTCACCTGTGTTGATCTGCGCACATTAGCTTAGCTAATAAGGTAAGTGGTTAACATTTTAACATTCACAGCTCATCCATGGGTTTTAAAAATGTAATGTCTTAAACAGGAGGTTGCTAACTAGTGACTAAATGAGACGGCAGAGGTTGTGGGCAAGAGGAAAATAAAATCTACACTTTTCCACTCGTCTATGAAAAAAAATGATGTGAAACTAACAATTGACACGTCGCAGACACTTCTAAATCGGGTCATGCTTTCATAAAAGAGCTGAGCACGCTTACTGCGGATGACAGTGAAGTCATGCAGCCGTGGTATAACTTTTTTTTTTCACAGAGCCCCACAAAATCCCTTTTTGTCAAGGGAACCAGGGTGATGCTAACTTCTGTGTTAGCCCACAAAGAGACATCATCCTGACTCTTTGTGGAGGGTTAATAGAGCAGTGTGAAGAGATTACATTAATGTCGAGAACCAGTCCCTGGAGTTAGAGTTTTAGAGGATTTAACTTTTCTAAAAAGCAGTGGAACAGTTATGCAGCCAGCACTGCAGTAGTGTTGTTAACGTTTAGTTTTGCCGCTGCATTTTGGACCAGCTGCAGATTTGCTGATTGTAAATGGAAGAGTGGGAGTGAAGCAGGCAGGATGAGATAAAGTCTGGGATGTTTTGCTCGGGGCTGTTTCCGGGCAGAGTTGGCTACACGACACATAAACAACTTGTGGATCTTGTTGTTTGATGTTCTCAGGCTGTGTGTGGCTGCTCTGGCCCTGGACAGCTTCTGTGGGATTCGAGAAGCCTTGTATGGAGT
Organism: Helostoma temminkii; assembly: GCA_900302695.1. Taxonomy (NCBI): domain Eukaryota; kingdom Metazoa; phylum Chordata; class Actinopteri; order Anabantiformes; family Helostomatidae; genus Helostoma; species Helostoma temminkii. The sequence continues at coordinate 708 of OMLM01008875.1, read as the reverse complement.
TTTTGACGGCGACAGGAACGTCGAGGTGCCTTACCTGTTACAGTGCACCATGGGAGACGTGCTAGCAGAGGAGCTTCATAGGGGTCAGAGGCAGGAAGACTACATGACTAACACTTTCCTCACCATGCAAAGGTAAACACTTGTAAATGAGTTATTAGACAACACAGAAAGAACTCGCATCTAAATATTTCCAGACGTTTAATCGTACACGCTCCTCCTGCAGGAAGCTCGGCACAGCAGGCCAGAGGATGGGCGGCTCAGCGGCTCTGTGCCACATCAGACACGACCCAGTGGCTCCCGGCGAGCACGGTGGCTGCTTCACTCTGAAGGCTGCCAACGTGGGCAGGTGCCAGGCTGTGCTGTGCCGAGACGGTAAAGCTATGCAACTGTCCACCGTCCATACGGTTAAAGAGGAGCCGGAGTACCAGAGGGTCCGACAGCACAACGCCATCATCACAGAGGTGAAGACAACTGCTTTTGTTACACAAAACTCAAAAATATTAAAGCAGAAAATTTGTAGTGGTCACAGAAATGTTTTTGTGTTTTCATCACTGTGACATTAATTGATGTTTCTTCTTCTTCTTCTTCTTTTCATTTGCAGGATAACAAAGTCAGTGGCGTAACTGACTGCACCAGAATTATGGGTTACTCCTTCCTGTGCCCTTCTGTTACCCCTCGACCCAACATCTCCATGGTGACACTCACCCC
>OMLM01008874.1:0-38156 GCA_900302695.1 Helostoma temminkii | reverse complement strand
GGGGTGGGCAGCATCACCGTGGGAGACAGGCAGATGGGGATGGAAATGAGTAGGCAGTGAGCTCATGCTAATCTCCTCCTACAGCTCCTACAGCTGATCCAGGCGCAAAACAAGCATGCACAACTCTAAACCAGGCACTCCACCGGCCCAACGCACAAGCTCACACCAAATGAGTCTTATTGTGAGTCTGATGATTACTGTTTAAATCTGAGCTCACCGTTCATCACAAAAACATTAATTTGACCACATTACACTTTCGGTAGTTGTTAATTTGCTAGTACTGTGCGTATGTGAATCTACCAGCCTTCGTCACACAGACATCTGCCCCGTGGGAGCCGCTGGGCAGCACGCGATTGGCCGACTGCACTTAAAAAGAGGCAAGGGGTGAGGTGGGTCACCTCTTTATTTGGGGAAGGAAAGGTCATGTGGTGCTGGCTGCTATTCCAAACATATGGGTGCACAGGGAAAAATGGATGAGGGGGTGGGGCAACTCCAGAGGCCAACACTGTTGTCATATACAAAGGGTCCTCCTGAGCTGACGCAGCACAAAGTAAACCCCCCATCCCACTATCCCATTTTGCAATATATGCAAACCTGGCAGTGATTTCCAGTTTTACAACTACAGTAAACTGTGTGGTTAATCCTGATGTTCACTGCCAAATATTCACATCTACTTATCAAACTCTGCACTTCTTTCCCCATAAAACCACAAAGGCTGAATGAGGACGAGGAAAGACAGCAGGACAATGTGAAAGTACTGGTACTCTGCAGCCTCTCAAACGTCATCAGTTTCCCAATACTTCATTTAGACGTGAGAAAAAAAGTCTAGGCTATCACTTTAGCCCTGTCGTAGCGCAGTCCAAGCCTCCACGTCAAAACAAATAGATAACATAACTTGGATATGACATGGAAGTTTATCATGAATGCAATCCATACACAAATGGTGGAGGCGCTGCTCCTTCCTAATCCACGCTGTAACCTCAGCGACTGATAACAGCTGTGACTTGCGGATGAGATGGTGTCTATGCGCTAAACCTAAGGTCACCAAATCACTCAGACTGTTCACTGGTTATTTGTGTGTACGTCACAGTTTGGTGTGATTGTTAAAGTCTGTGTAGCTTGAAGCTTTCTACCACTTGGCAAATACAAATATGCTAATTCAGTGTAATTCTGGTCTTAAATCTGAGCTGACGCGTCCCTGCGAAGGAACCTGCACGACAGGTTAAAGGATACAAAAGGATAGAGCATGGTGCTTGGGATAGGTGTAGTTAGGGCAACAGCTGGGCTTACAGTGCCCATGTGTGTTGATGAATATTTCACAAGCTCTCTCATTAAATAATCAAACCCGGACTCACTGCCTACAGTTACCTACCATCAATTTTGAATGCCCACAAAAAAATTACAGTGTCATTCTCAAGCCAACAGCCAAGTCAGACATCAAATTGCACCATCTTCTCCACGCAACACCCGGAGGAGGTGACTGGGTTTCTTCCTTCTTATAATAATCCTAACACACACTCAAAGTATTTTGAAGACTTAAGAATAGCTACTACAAGCTAAGCCAATATGTGCTTGTACTTTTCACACTTTATCGGAAGGCTATGTGCATTCTGAGGTAATTCCACATACTTCATTTTCATACTTGCTCTTGGCACGGAGCCAAGCGCATGTTTGCTCTGAGCATTGCCAGTAATCTTGAATACTATTTTGAAGAGATTGACAGGAGTGTTTAAGGTAGCCATGAAAGCCCAGGGAGCCTTGTTTTCCTTCCCCTCTATTCCTCCAGACAACAGTCCCAGACAGGTGCATTCATAAACAGTTCAGTTGTTCTTGTCTAGTCTCTTCATCTTGTCACATCAAGATGTTGCTGATAAATGGAGAAGCAATTGGGCCAAGAGAGATGGAAGATTGGGTCTGGCCCAGAGGAATGATGGACAGAACCAGTTGGCAAAGGGAAGTTAAACATCTCTTTTTCTTGTTTTTATTCTCCATCCCAGAAAGACACTTGTGCGCTAACGTCGCTAACATAAAAACGTTGCGTGGATTAAGAGGTTTATGAGCACTGTAGCTCTGCAATGCCATCTAATAAAAATGATTTTTTTGTTTTTTAATTAATGCATCCAAACTTTATTCTCTAAAATTCAGCAGAACTGATTATTTTGATCCAATAAACATTATCGCAATATTAAACCCAGTGTTACTTGACAGTTCTTGATATTCTTCAGTTCTTGGATTTCCAGCCTTACTTACAGGGCCCTGGGTTTGAAAAGTGAATTAAAAATTAAAAGTAGTTCTCAAGGGGCATCTTGCTGAAATGCTAAATGTTGCAGCCACGAACACATAACAACAACTTACCCACGATAAAGTAGCAACTGGGAAAATCCCTTTTCTTCGTAGAACTTTCAAGGTTTTGAAAGAAACAGCTTTTGGCTGTATGAAAAAAAAAAATCACAACACTTAATTCATTTTCCGTTTCTACTTTAATGCCAGCCAGTTAAAAAATGTTCCAGCACAACAAGCTACTGTCTACAATAGCTGTGATTCTCTGCTACTCTCTCGGTCCTGCTCGTGCGCGTTTCAGCGCTTTCGGTTGTGGTGGAAACACGGAGAGACAGAAGTTTAAAAGCGCATCAAAACTGTTGCACAAGCTTTTCATCTCACAGCACAATTGTTCCTCAGAGTTTTTCATCAACGAACCTCAGAGCACAGTCTCTCTCTCCACTGTAGTTTTTTTTTCCAGAAAGGGAGAAAAGTTATTTTTTTCTATTGTGGAGGAAAAATGAAAGCATTTTGGAAAAGTGGCAGCATATGTGGAAAGTAATTAGTTTCAGAACTAATAAAACACCCTCTTTTAATTGACTTTCATTTGTGTATTACAGAGCAATTGCAGTTCTAATAATTAAAAAGGTTCGACTTTAGACTTAAAAACACTATTTTTCTCTAACGCCTTCTTGGCAAACTGCTGCAAATCATTTCAGAGCCAGAGACGTCCTCCGGAGAAGTGGAGAAGTGATGGAGTTTCCAATCACACTTAACATAAAGACACTTAAATGTCAATACGCTATCGATCTCTCTGACCTTCAGTCATTCCTCGTGACATGGACCGACTGTCTAGTCAGCCTGAGCAGGAAATATACAGGAACTCAAAGCCTAGAATACAAAATCTATATTCAACTATTTGACAGACTAAAGAACATCAAAACTAAAAATTCAGCACTGACTCAAACCAAAAAGGACACCCACGCAATCAGGAAACAATGAAGCTCTGTAAAAACGTTTGCAACTGTCACGTTTTTGCCAAACATCCATAAAAATAGAATTCAACTATTCTCTCAGCTGCCATTTAAATGCACAGCTACCAGCTGTTGTCCTGTCCACTGTGTGGACATGGCTGGCTGTCAGCAGGCTTAGCCAACGCTGCGCCTTGCATATGAAACAGGACATGGGCCTATATTCCCTTGGGGAGTTACTTCCTCTGAGCCCCCACCACCACCACCAGCCTCCTGAAACAAGCAACCCCTTCAGCTGGAGGCCAGATATCCCGAGCAGCAGCGAAGGCTTTTCATGGGTGGGGGTGGAAGGTTGTGGAAGTAAAAGAGGAACTTTTAGCTCTTGCACATTGGAGATGGCAGTAAAACCTTTCAGTGCAAGGTCTTACAATCAGATATTAAATCAGGGCATCATGGTCCAGTCAGTTAGTTTTTGTCACAGTGATCCTCAGAATAAGCACAGACAAAGCTGTAGGAATGTGCAGGATGTCAGCGCAGTAACATAGCATATGTAGAGCATGAAAACAAAATGCCTTCAACGTAGCTTTGTTGTTCTCTCTGCATTCTTTATTCACACCAGACTTCCCACCACTTCCAAATAAAAATGAACCATTGGTTACTGTTTTCAACAGTGAGCCGTGGAGTCATCGTTGACTATGAGGGCAGACATGTACACGAACTGGTTCCATTCAAGCCCAGTCATGAGTGTTTTATACTGTATAAGACTTTGTGTGAAACATCATCAGCTCTGTGAAGGAGTGGCAGGTCTGGAATGTAACCCTGTCTGCTTCTAACAAACGAGCATTCATCACCCAACAAATACATTCTGATTCATTTCCAAAAACCACAGCAGCAGCTGGAAACTACAAGATCCTTACCATTTAGGAAGTTACCAAAAGAGAAAGTCTGACACAAATTTGCTGGTTCTGAACCAAGCATGAGTCAAGCCCGAGCTGGCTCGACTGCAAACACCCCCTCCACCCTCTGCCCTCGATTCTCTCTCTCATATCTCCCTTAAACAGACGGACTGTGCAAAAAAAAAAAATCACATCATCTTGAGGGTGAAATATAAAGTTAGCAACAAAATAAATCTGCTGCCACAATCCTTATCTAAACATCCTGATGCGGAAAGCCACTGATTATGTGTGCCACCCACATGTGAACCAGCCAGAAACCAAAAAGACTTACAGCCAAGGGCTGGCATGAGCAACTGTGAGAAGTGTTCCACACCCAGCACATAAACCAACTTAAACAATTCAACAGTTCACTGCATTCGCTCATTTTCTGTTTACAATTAGCGCCGTGGCCCACATCCTCCGAGATAAGAACAGAGGGTGAATTTTCACTGTGAATTCACAAATGCAGGCGTGCTGCAGAAAGTGAAAAGCTGCTTTTACTCAACGGTCTGTGATTCAGACGTATGCATGTGTGCGTCTCAGAGGGAAGCTCTCGAAAAGGGTGTCTGCGAGGAGGGAAGTGCGGCAATATGACTTCCTGTGTCTGTCTGAACGCGAGACTGCTACTAACACTTTTGTAACACCCTCATTAATATTCACAGAGACGCCCGGTTCCTCGGCTGACAGCACACGATGGCATTTTCTCATGCGCTGAGAGGTACAGTAGAAGAAAGCGCTACCCAGTCTAGCACCCCGCCTCACCCTCCAAGAACATTTTCAAAGTGGCTCGGCTATGCTGAAATGTGCTGACAAAGTGGAGCTATGTTGCCATAAGTCTAGCAATATTCCTCAACTCCTACCCAGCATGTATTCGCTCATTAGCGTTTGCTGAAACAGGGTACTTGAAGGAAAAAAAAGGAGGAGTTGAATTAAAAAGCGGGGTAGAAGCTCAAATCAGCCTTTGGCTTAACACTCGGGTGCCCCGTCGGCACTTATAAAAATAGAAGAGGCCCCTGAAAGTGGGGGTCCTCGAGGTGTGCCCACTCGAGTCTGAATGAAAGTGTGTGCCAAGAGTGGGTATTCACCATGCGTGGCAGGACTTTGGCACTCTCCAGCACTTTAAGTGTCTCCCTGATTTCTCTTTCTTTTTGTCAGATTCCTCTGAAAGACGCCTCAGTGGAGGACTGGGGAGAAGTTGCTTGTAAACACTTTTGCGGTTGCTTTCTGTGCCTCATCAACAAGTCTGCTGCCCTCAGAGGTCCAGTCTGGTTTCAATCAGAAATAAAAGTAGGTGAGAGGGGTAGGATGCGTGCAGGGGAGCGTGCTTCGGAGGTGGGTGGTTTGCCTGGGGTAGGTGGATGTTTTGAGGGGGATGGGTCCGATGTTTGCTGAATGCTCTCCTTTGTTGGGATCATATTATGTTTCCACCACAATACTTCTAAACCCTGCTTCATCAGCTCCATTCATGTGTAACAGTTCATGCAAATGGCCGCACTAGCCTTTTTTTTTCTTGAGGTGAAGTGGGGGGTGGGATTCTTTTTAATCACTCTACCACCCAGCTACCCTCTGTGCAAACTCCTGCCTGCACACCAGAGCGCATACGCACTATAATCCCTTCACGTAGCTTTACAGTGTGTCCAAACAGCAAATCAGGGCGAGCCATGGAAATAAAAGAGATGCAATGCCTACACTATTTCATGCGGTTGCGATCATATGCTCACCAACATGCGTAAATGAAAAGACCCACGCTGTTCACAGCTACATCCAGTAAACTGAGAATCTGATAATGTGGATAAAACCCCAGAAAAAAACAGCAAAGTCTTCAAGACTGATAAGAGCGCCACAGGAAGCCAGACGAACATTATGTACATTTAATGTGACACAAGACTTTTCTCTCTCTCTCTCTCTCTCACACACACACACACACACACACACTCACACACACACACAAGTAAGTAGAAAACTGGTCATAACAAGATCCACTGCTGGCCAAGTGTATCCCTTCCCATGGGAACACACACAAGAACCAAAATCTTAGACCTCTATCCAACTGAACAGAGTGTGTGTGTGTGTGTGTGTGTGTGTGTGTGTGTGTCTGTGTGTGTGTGTGTGTCTGTGTGTGTGTGGAAGGAAAAAGGAAATTCCATTTAATCTGAAGTAGGGAAGAATTATTTCCTCAGTTACATCTGAATTTGTGTTTAATCTGCCTCCACCCCCCCACACGCTAAACTTCTGTTTACTGCCCACTGAGGCATGTGTTGGTAAATGAGATTGTATTTACAGTACAGGCCAATAAAAGTGGGCCTGAGAGGTGTTTCACGAGCAAATAATGGCTTTATTGCCACCAGAGGCGTTTTGTTGTCACTGCTGGATGAGGCCCAATTAGTAACAATTTGGCAAATGATGAACAAATAGTGAGTGGTTTCTCTACAGGTGGGGGGACCATCTCCTGTGGGTCACATATCAGATTTAAAAAGTGATGATTTTTTTTAAATCTGTGGTTACAAATGACATTCTGATGCATTCTTCACACTGGAGACATTTCAGTTTTGTGGGGCCAACAGGCTGAGAAGTAGAAAACCGTGAATATTACAGGACACCCTCCATCTGAATGAGGTGTAGATGTGTGGAGCAAGTTTGCTGGGACACCTAAACTTGATCGTTAGTCTCAAAGTGTCCATGTAGGAGCTCAGACAACATGGATCAACCTGCAGCAGTAAGTGCATGTGAAGCTTTAGATTCAAACTAACTGTGTGATCTTAGGAGGCTGTGGTGAACTTAATAGGAAATCAGAAAACAAGCAGTCAGGATGAGCTGTGCATAAACTCAATCTTGAGAATGGGGAACATGACAAAAACTCTGTAACGCACACAGCAGACACAGCCCCTGGTGGTCAGGCTCAACTCACCTTGGATGATGCTTTCCTCTTGTACTTGTTGGCGAAGTCAAATTTCTCCTTGATCTCGTCCAGGAGCTGCTCCAGACGGGCCTTCTCCTCTTTCCCCGTGTAATCCTGGCCCAGGAGGATGTACGCCCTCCAGTTGGCCGAGTCGAAGCCCCAGTGGCAAGTCCTGTTCTCCTGCGCCTTGTGGCTGTGAACCACGAACTTGTGGGTCGGGTACATGAGTCTGCAGTCCATGCACTGGATGCACGCTGCGTTGGGGCCGGTGTAGAGCTCCGGCACGAACAAGCCCTTGCACTTGCCGAAGCACTCGTGGTAGACTTTGAAGCTCCTCTCGGTGAGCTCCAGCTCCAGCGTGGCTCCGCCGAGTTCCTTCTTGCACCGCGGCGGGTAGGCGCCTCCGTAGATCAGGGCGTTGCAGAGCCGCTCAGCGTCGGTCTTCGTGATGAGGCCGCAGGACGGCGCCGAGAAGGGCAGGATCCCCATGACTTTGAGGATCTCCAGCTGGTCCGCCGTGCACCGGGAGCAGTAGATGTGCAGCTCGTCGCACACCGAGTTGATCTGCTGCAGGGTGAAGTCGCGCAGAACCGTGTTGAGAATCTGCGGCAGGCACAGACGCTTCTCTCCGCCGACCACGAAACACGAGATGGTCTCCCCTTCCAGCACCGTCTCGCACCTCTCCGTGGAGCGGTCGGACGGGATGAACAGCGGGCCCGGCATCACCGGCGGCGGCAGATGCTGTAGCACCGGCTCGGGCTCCTTCCCGTCCTTCTTGAAGAGGAGCTCATGTTGCCACCGGGCTGAGAAAGCCGCCGGCCCACCCAGAGAGCTCATAGAGCTGAGGTGAAACTGCTTGAGAGTTTGTTGCAGTCCCGGATGAGGTTGGAAGCTTTGCCGACTTACAGTCTCCATGTTTTTCCTGCAACTTTAGAAGCGTAAATCCTTCTTGCCGTCGACCGGGAATCGCAACTATCTGTCCGCTCCTGCGCCTGGTAAATCCACGATGTCCCAGAACTGACCGAAATGTCGAAGCGCTTCATCAAACATCCAGTAAAAAGTCCCACACAGCGAGTTTACAGTCTGATCCCTGGGACTACTCAGTGAACACCGGCCAGTCGCTCCCTGCAGCGGGTCGCTGACTGTCCATATCTGAAACAAGCGGCTCTCCAAAAAACTCCACAGACGCGTAAAGTTCCGTTTGGCGAAATCCGAAACGAAGTAGGCGAAAATAAAACAAAAAGGGGGAGTTGTGAGTCGATGCAGCGCGATAAAAATCCTTATTTGAGGTTCTTTCCGCTGTCGAGGACTGCAGCAATCCACTCCGTCTGCCCCCGCAGTTCACTCTGACTGTATTGAGATGAGAAGTCTGAAAGCCAGCCTGGCCGTGCGCTCTCTCTCTCTCCCCCTCCAGTCTCTCTCCCTCTCGCCCCGTCTAGGTCTCTCTCTCTCTCTCTCTCATGCGCCCCCTCCCTCTGTGTTTGTGTGTCTGGCTCAGTCATTGAATCCCAGCCAGGAATGTGAGTGACTCTGCAGGCAGGCTGGGCTCTTCCAGGAACAAGCCGTCACCCCCCTCTCTCTCCGCTGCCATGCAGAGAGCAGAGAAGAAGAAAAAGTAGCGAGGAAAAGGAGGCGACGTGTGCTGAGTTCACGTGGCGTCGGAAATAGCAACTAAGATTTACATTTTTACAAGATTTACATTGCAAGTTTTCTTACAACCAGTTATGCAGAGGTGGGAAGTAACTGCAGTTACAGTTGTAGCATACGTCACTCATCATTTACTTCACTAGAATTCATACGGGCTAAAGAAATATGTGCACTCAAAATGAAAGGTTGCACTTTACAAGTTGGGTAAACTTAACTGAGTTAACTTAACTCTTTTATGTTTATCTTATATAAACCTAATAGTTAGATAAACATTAAATAGTGAAGTTTGTCTAAATATTAATTTAGATAAACTTAAATGAGCTATGTTCAGTCAGTTAAGTGCATTCAAAAAAACTCATATGATACACTGACCAATATATAGCTTCACTAGAATACATAAAGCCGACAGAAACACAAACTCAAAATGAACTGATACTTACTGATACTGACTTACCCGAGTTATATAAATTTAATATAAGTTAGATGAGTTAACAGTTAAACATTAACATAACTATTTTATGTTTATCTAACAATTAGGTTAAATAAACGTAAACATATTTTAAGTTAGTTAATTTGTTATGTTCAAGTGTTATGTTTATATTTATTTATTATATATTATATTTTCAAGTGACACCAGTCACACTAATAACAAGTTGAACATAACTCAGTTAAGATTATTTAACTAAATTAAAATAGTACTTACTTAATAGTTAAACATAAAATAATGAGTTAGGTTCAACTCACATCAGTCAGTTAAGTGCAGAACATGTACACATGTTGTAACTTTGCTCTTTTAGCTACATTTATTTGACAGCTGTGTTTTGGCCAATTCAAATCTTACATTGAAGGCACACATACACTCACTACTATAAGTTCTTCCGTATGTTTATTATTGCAGTCATAGTGGGCGGTGGAGTTGCACTAGAGTGCATACAATGTTTTTTCTAATGTTTTCAACCTTTTCTATGTAAATTGTGTGGCCAGAAAATTAGAAACACCTCTAGAAAATCTATATAATGCATTCCAGTACATCTCAACCACCCACTTTGACCTCAGTAATAAACATGTTGTAGAATTATTGCCTTTGAGACAGTTTTAACACAAGCTGAGAAATTATAACCTTGTAAAATTAGACTGAACATTATCTACTCCTAACAAACAGCAACACTTTATGACTTAAACTTACTATAACAAATAGCTGATAGCAATATAAAGCCATACATTTCTGTTGCATAAGAATATTTACTTTTGATGCTTAAACATAAGAAAACATATTTTTATATGTGCTAATAATTCTGCAGATGAGCAGCCTAACACTCATGTGATATTCTACATTTATGCTGTTATCATAAGCCTACCTCTGTAGGTCACATAAGCGTTCTGGTAGGATGTGTTTTTTTACTTTAATGAAATGTCACCCAAACCGGTCGAGGCAGCTGGCCACCCACCCCCAACCTGGTTCTGCTGCCTTGACTATAGTTGTGAATTGGTGCTATATTGGTAAACTGAAATGAATTGAATTAAAAAGTTGGATCACAGAAATGACTGTGCCAGAACCAGTAAAAAGTTTGACTAAAATTAAAACAAACAGAATAAGGGTTTCTGATGGTGACCTGCCGACTTGTAGCACCACATATTTGTCCAGTTACTGCATTTGAAATCAACATGCAGATGTGATTTCCAAACAGTACGTTTATATTTGCTATCTTTCCCATGGTACCTGAATGTAGCATAACAACAGAGAGCGTTTGAATCGTTTGGCTGAAAGAGAGACAGAGACAGAGAGACAGAAAGAGAGAGACGCAAGGATGGGTGTTGTTCTGCGAGACAAGACAAATTTAGCTTTGGAATGGGAAACGCAAATTGTGCGAGCGACTGCGGTTTATTTATTTTCCCTTCTACTTGAATGTGTAAAAATTGTTTGGCAAGTAGTGGCGAATAAACAAGTTTCATGTGTTGGCGACCTTGAGAGACAATCCTGCTAATGAAATGACAAGAGGAGATTTGTTTTTGTGCTTGTTTTTCACTAATCAGCCATTAGAAAGTATTAATAGGAGCTTAATTCACCAGCACAGGCAACAAAAACAAGCACCTGTATATTCTTTCCATTTCATTTGGGCTATTTTGACTTTTGATCCATGTAAATTGTATCTCTCTCTCTCTCTCTCTCTCTCTCTCTCTCTCTCTCTCTGCAAAGCATTTCTGTTGAATATGTGCATTTAAAAAATATTGTAGTTATTATTGAAAGAATGCATTTGATACAGCGCTTTACCTTTTTATTTACCACTGGATTAAATATAACCTATAGGCTTATTAATTCAAAATACATGTGCTTGATTTCTCTTGATTTTCAAGGATGCTTCCAGACTGTACGTGCACATTACATTAAACCTAATGCACACATATGTACAGAAACAAAAAAACAATTTGACTCTAACTAAATCTATTTTAGCCAGAGAAGAAGATACAGTAAAGGGGAAGGAAGGGGTCATGTGTGCAGAGCAAGTTCAGCTCCAGCACTCCCACTGATGAAGCAGTTTGGTGCTCCTGTGGCGTCCCCTAGCCAAACCCTGCTGTAACTGCAGCATGATGGCAGCGGGCTGGTTCTGGAAGGATCTTCAGACCAGCACAGAATAATGCAATTAATATTGAATATGAATCCATGATGAGCTAAGCAAAAACTATCAGTGATAATATCTGCTCAGAAACAGAGCTGGTGCTCTTTTCCACTGCTACTGAGTGATATTCATGATGCTGCAGGCATTTGTATTCTAGGGTCAACTGCGTTTTGGATCAGGTCTGATTACCCTTAGGTCCGTTGAGGGGAACTGCAGTTGCGCTCAGGTCCTTCTCTGATTAGATTTATTTTTGCAAATGAACCTTTTGGATACAACAGGTTAATGTATTAAAATGTGTTTTATGTTCTACATGTTGGCTGAAATGAATCTTTAAGCTCTCTCCACATTTTAAATGTGTGAAAATACTTTTCTCCTTGAATGATTTGTGACCTGTTGTTATTTTCTCTTTTTCTTTCCACTCACCCCAACCGGTCGAGGCAGATGGTCACCCATCCTGAGCCTGGTTCTGCTGGAGCTTTCTTCAGTTAAAGGGAATTTTTCCTCTCAGCTGTCTCCTAGTGCTTGCACAATTTGTTGGGCTTTCTATATAATTCCATATAGTTGTCTGTCTTAAATATTACATTGTGAAGTGCCTTGAGATGACTTTTGTTGAGTATTTTGTTCCTTTAGCCAAAGAATACTACTGCAAACTATATGAAAAGATGCAGGTCGAACAGCAGACTGTAATGGCAGATTTCTTTTGGAGTAAGAGGCTCTTTTATGTGTATGTATGTCTGTGGCTACACACTCTACCTCTCCACCATTTGTGATGAGCTGCGTTTTGCTGGAACTGTTACTGTCTTATAAGGTTTTAGGAAGTTATGACACCATTAACTGCGCTCCAGTCAACATCTTCATTGCCAGTTGTTGTTGCTAATATTGTTTTCATTCCATGATTATGACCAGGTAAATTTAAAGGTTGTGATTCCAATAACTAAGTAATTGTGTGTGTGCATTCATGAAAAATACATTTTAAGAGATACAGCATGCTGGGAGTAGTATTTTCCAATACAGCTTGAACTTATGACACTCACAAAACCATTTCCTGTTCATTCTATTCGGGAAGAACCTATGTAAAACTATCATGGTTAAAGCCTAATATGTTTACCAATGTAATATGTTTCAATCAGGATGTGGTTAGCCTAGCTTAGCATAAGCCAATATCTAGTTTCTGCAAATGACAGTTGGTGGTTTGGGGTTTGGGAGGGTATGACGTGTTTAACGTGTGGTGAACAACAATGGCAACCATGTGTCTTATTGTGTCTATAGTGAGGTTGGCAGGTTTGGCTTATTGCCTGAACTAAAACCAAAACCTGTGCTTCCTGACTAGCGATCTAGCTATGTAGCCAAAGAGACTGCACAGATGCATAGTGGATAAACTGGTTAAATTGTTTGTAATGCACATGTAGCTCCGTAAAACTATAATATAACTATAATATTTATAATTTAAATTTGTAGTAATTAACTAAAGATTACATGTACTAATCAGCAAGTTTCAGAAGTGCTGTTAGGACGACGTTTGTGCTACGAATAGAAGCAGTCTATCTGTTTTCCTCTGCTTTGTCTTTATGCTAAGCTAGGCTAACCACATCCAGTACTAAACAGTCATTTCTGTCTACAGAAGGAAAATAAACATAGGCACATTTTAAATCAATCCAGGTATCTGCTGACTACACTTATACAACTCCATAGTGCAGCAAGCAGTGGTCAGTGATAATTCCACCGTTGGAGCCACAAGACCAGTTTCTATCCCGGTCAGGTGTCAGAAACATTTGCTAAGGAGGACCAGAGCCTCTTTCAGCCAGCTACAGGCTGGATGAGGGCCTACTTAAATTACTACTATACTCACTGGACGGCCACAGTTCGTTCGCTTAGATCCCTTTGTATCTAAGATGGTGATGGGCAGCACAGCTGCATCTCAAGAGGTTGTACTGGCACCATCGCTGTTTACAGTCTATGACTCTGATTTCTGCTACATCTCGGGAACCTGCCACCTACAAACAGTCTCAGTTCTTGGTTGCATCAATAATAAGGATGAGGAGTACGGGCACCTGATAGAGAGCTTTGTTGAGTGGTGAAGCAGCAACTGCTTAAAGCTCAACATCAGTAAAACCAAATAACTGATGGTGGAGTCCAAATCAACAACAAACTGTACTGGTCAAACCACACAGACGCCCTCTACACGAAAGGAAACAGCAGGCTGTTCTTCCTCAGGAGGCTTCATTCCTTTGACGTGTGCAACAGACTACTGAAGATGTTCTATCAGTCTGTAGTAGTAAGTGCTCTGTTCTTTGCTTTTGAGGGCAACAGACTGAACAAGCTGTTTAAGAAGGTAAAATCTGTAATAGGACTGGAACTGGACAGTCTGGAGGCTGTGGCAGAGAGGAGGATGGTGGACAAGATCAGTGCTATCCTGGATAATCTGTCTCACACACTTTATAATGAACTGTGGCAGATAGGAAGCTCATTCAGCTGCAGACTGATTACACCAAAAAGCAAGATGGAACGCTTCAGATGGTCTTCAGATGCCCACTGTACAAGATATGTGCGCCATCTCTTTAATAATTCAAACAACTCAATTTTCATTGCTATTTATATTGAATTACCCCATTGGGGATCATTAAAGTATTATCTTATACTGTATACTGTGCATACTGTGTCACTAAACATGAAGTGGTTATGGATACTAGTGAGATACAAAGCCAGTGCTTCCATCAAGCATCATCATCCTCATCCTATGAAGGCCAAGTATGAAGTGTGTACTGAAGGCTCATTTTCAACACAATATTCTCATTCAGAATGCTGAGCTTGTCCTCTTGCTCCCATTTTCTTCCAGACAAGGTCATCTGTGATTGTCATATACTTTAATTCTTTTTATTTGTTGCTGTTCTCTCTGCGGCAGTTTTTTCCACATTCTTCTCGTTCAAATTCTGCGTATTGTGTGATGAAGAGCTGTAGAGTCCTTTCTTATGATGAACATCTGCTCATGGTCAACATGGTGGACATGATATGGCTCAAAATTTTCTCCTTCTTTTGTTCATCATGGCAAGCACTGCACCGCATACTGTTTACAGCTTTATCACTGCAGTGTCCATGTAGAGTTAGCATGTACTCCCTGTGTCAGCACAGGTTTCCTTCAAGTATTCTGGCTTCCTCCCACCATCCAAATGTATGCAGTTATGTTATTAGGTATGAATGGTTGTCTGTCTATATGTCGGGCCTGGGGATAGACTGGTTAGGATAGTGGATGGACTGCTACAACAAACAGTTATGACTTTTGCATAAAACTGTTCTATAATATGATAGTTTGTGTTATCATTGTCTTGAACAATCTGCCAAAGTGCAGCAGTTCAAAGAGATAATGACCAGGGTGTCTTACCCTGGGTCCCTGAGAAAGTTCAGGGCTTTTGCAAGAAAGGAAGTAAATATGCATAATTCCAAAAACATTGGAACATTTCTTTAATTTCCCAATTCAGATGTGCAGTGATGCCTAATAACAAATCATTCCATTAAAATATTAGCGTGAAAATGAGCAGATTCAACCAAAAGCCAGTGCCAGAATAGCAGAACTCTATATGGGCTAAAGAACAATGGGACACAGAAAGACACAGTTGTAAGTTCAAGGAAAAAACAGGATGTGCTTCCTTTATTCTGCAACATTCTGAAGTCCAAACAATACCAGTAATATCAAGCAGTCTTCAAATGCACTGAGATGTGTTCCTGCGAAACCACGAACTTGGAGCAGAGGATTAGATACAAACGTGCTAAGATGAATGTATGTTTGGAGAAGGCTCAACATGTTGCCAATGCAAATGACAGAGGGAGTCATTGTGGCCTTATGTTCCACAGGGAACAAAAAATAATTACAGTAAGTCAGTAAATAAGCAAAGAGGTGCTTGTCTATCACTTAAAGGACAGTTACGAGTTGCTAGCTACAATCTATCAGCAACACATGAATGTTTCTGCATGTGTGTTGTCATCATGGACCCATGGACAAATATGATGAGAAAAACTTTGTCTAGCTCTTTAAAAGTTAAATGATTAAGACTGCTACTACCTCACACTTATTCTCCTGTCACCATGGCAATGGAGCACAACACTGCATCACGTGGGGTGGATGATATAACCTCTTTCCAGGCGCCGAATTGCTTTTTCCCAGAGTAGCACTATGTACCACAGGCCTGGCCCACTGCTCTGCTTTTGTGTTTCTTCCCATGTGTGGCTGAGGTATAACAAACTGATTGGCCAATGTCAGCAATTCAACAGCAGTTCTTCTGGAATCCTCATCTAATGGCGCTGTTTCCAAAAGAAATGCTGTCACCTTTTTTTTTCAAAGTGGCAGGTTTTCCCGATGTGCTGTTTTCCATTCTTTTAAATAATGCTCTCCTCTTTCCTTTCTGTTCTTTTCCTTCCGTTCAGTCCAGCTTTCCCTTGTCTTTTTCCGTTGCATAACTGTAGCCGCTCTCCGTTGGTCTCTCTCTTCTGGCCAACAGCTTAAAAGGCTCAGAAAGTCCCACCATTATTATGACTTCAACTTTCCACTTTGTGTGTCCTAGCAGAGGGAACAAAGTATTATCATTACAGTCAGCAGAGCTGTATGACGCAAGCTTAGAGTACACTGAGTAGAAATCCTTGTGCAAGAGTGACATAATTTCAAGTGCATTAGAAGTTGATGATTAGGTGATGCACTGACACAGTGGACCATGAAATGCTCTTTATTGTGTTCTTTTATCTTAAATGTTAAAATCACATCACATTGGGAGGGAATCTTGCACTTGGAACTCCATCCATCTAATTTCCAAACAGTAATTTAGCTAATTCACTTTCTTTTCAATGACCTGAACTGATGACTTGTCATATCTTGCAAATTGCAATGTTCAGTTTACATGCCAAAGCGGGGGTGGCAGTGGAGCAATTGGTAGAGCAGTTGCTGTTCACGGCCCAGCTTCTTCTGGCCAGTTGTCAAAGTGTGCCTGGCCAAAACGCTGAACCCCATGGCCCAGATGTGTGGAGGGTTGTGTCCCGACTGCAGTAGATAAGCTCAAGGTTTACATGCTAAACCCACCCACCCACCATTCTGGTTCAGGTTGGTGAGCCAAGTTCTTACATTTACAAAAAGCCAACCCTGCAAATTTAGCCAACACTTGTCAATTGTGAGAAGCTATAATACAAAAGTAGCAACTTGAAACAAATGCCTGAGAGTGTTTTTAAAGTTTCCTAATACCTGTTGCATTAAGAAAACAGTTAAAGCTGTATAGTGTTTGATTAGTCTACAGAAACCTACTGTGACAGTCTGCGTAACAGAGAAACACATACAGTCAGTGAATAAGCGTTTACTCCACATAAACTGAATCCATGTGTCAAAGGCTGTGTTAATTATAAATGCACAAGGGAAAAATAAATCTCAGTGTCAGTGTAACCTATGTATTTATTTATTTTTTTTTTTGTGTGTGTGTTTTTGCGATTAGAGTAAAATCAATCAGTTACAAGTGCATCTATTTGGTGTTTTCACAATACTGGTAGATCATTGTCATGATGTAAATTTCCTAATGTTAGATTGACAGTACTACAAGCTGGTTAAGTACTTGATCCAGTCCAGTTTACAAACTTTACATGTATAGTCACTGAACCTTAGTAGAGATGTACATAAATGAAGCAAAACACAGAAAAAAAAAAAAAAAAACTACATATGAAAGTAACTAATGCTTTTCCACGAGATTGCGCTTGCGTGGACATTGGACATATACTTTTCTGATTGGGCAAACATAATATGACGTAAGGTTTCAGGAACAAGGAAGTAAGTTATGCTGGCGCGAAATTTCGAACTTGGTAAAACGAATATACGACATGGCTGAAAATTATCCAAAATCCAAACTTAGGCGAAAGAAATCTTCCGTCGAGGATATCAACCATGAGATAACTTCCAAGATAACGCCGAAGAGAGATTATTCGGCATTGTTCTCTAGTGACATTACGGCACAGGCTGACAGGTAACTAGATATTCTGTCTCATTTCAACTTCCATCTAACAAAAACAAATAAATGAAAACATAACAGTTCAAACTGACGCTTATGTAATTATTTTCAATACCATTCCGCAATTTATTTTGTGACTTTTAGCTGTTGTGATACGAGTAAACTGTTAACAGAACGAACCTCTATTAAAATCGTGCAAGTTTAATGTTTTCCTGCTTAACTGTTGAAGTACATTGTGCAAAAAAACTATTTGAAGACTCTCTACGAACAAGTAGGTGTCAATGGAAATTTCGGCATAGATATGATTTAACTGTGCAGTTATTTATTTACAAAGCTCAACTTTTAAAGTTGTCTCATCGTCCACGTTCAAACGCTGGATTCCCGCGAGCATTATATCTAAAAGATCCCCAAAAGAAACGTAAAAACTTGATTTTAAACTTTATTCACATAAAAGTGGAACATACTTACTGAATAAAAAATGCTCTTCCTAATCTTTTTGAAATATCAAACTTACCGTGTACGACAGAACATTGAATTGTCAAATTCTGGCATGGGGTTCGTTTTCCACTATAAAATGTTAACATTAAAGCAAAACTGCCGTCAACCTGAAACTATATTTTAAATTATAAAAAATATATATCTCCTGACAATACCTCTATTGCATTATACAGGATGTTCTCAAGGGCCACTGTCCTGCATGTCTTCCCAATTACCTCTGCCCTTCCTACTGCTGATTACCTGGATCAGGTGTGTTCAGTCAATCAGAAGCTGGAAGTGGAGGGATGGTTGGAAAACATGCAGGACAGCACAGAGGTGAGAACCACTCTGTTATACATACATACTTATAAGAAAAGAAGGAAAAATTACTGTGTTGAAAATCCTGACCCTTAAAATTAAATGATAAGTGATTAAGCCAATATTTTTGTTTATGTTTTTTGTTATGTCATTTATGTTACGGTTGTGATTTCTATCATTTTTTTTTTCTGAACATTTACTACAAATACCTTAAAATAGCAGCCAATTGTGACAAATTTAGTGTTGAGCTAAAATTCAAACTTTAATATTTTTTCCCCACTTTTGAGGAGACATTTTTTCCCAGGTGGAAACAGCCAAATGGGAGCCCAGTGTAGTAAATTAATAACAAAGGAGAGCACTCAGATGTGGAGCGACCATACATTAAATGAATTACACAAAATTGTACACAATCTGCAATGAGTTGTCAGATCCAGTAATGTCATCCTCTTTATTAAAAAAAACACTGACATCGGAGATGCGTTTAATATAAAGCAGCAGACTCAGCTGGCGGCAGCTTTGTGAAACAGACCACATTTAATATCTGGTTTGCAGGTCAGTGGCTCCAGCACCAGCGTGGTGGAACAGAGAGCAGCTACCTGCTGTTGAGAATCTGTGGATGTTGACACTGAAGTCTGCTCTGCCGTACCTGGAGAACCAACACTGGGATCTAGTTCCCGATCTTCCAAATCTATCTAAAGTGGTATGTTAACATCACCTGTGCCTCAAACAGTTTCTGTAGTGAGAGAATCACATCCATACAAAAGGTTGCAAAAAGTTAAAAGGCCATCCACTTCAGCTCAAGAGGTGAGCTGGCGTCCTACACAGATTCTGAAGGCCCACCCGTACTGGAAGCCGTTAGGACAGGTAGGGGAAGGTTGGATTAGAAAGGGGATTTTCTAAAGTTGCATTTCTTTGAGTTCAGGTTTACAGCAAATGGGGGGAAAAACAGCATGTAAATACTGTTTTATCTCATCAACAACTAACTGAATAGAATTTGTTATAATTTGTCAAAGTGACATTTTCACACCTTACCATTTGACCTCACTATGAAATAAGGTTGTTTTTTTTGGTTTTCACTAGTTAATGCAAACCAGTACACGTTTTGCAATATGCCCCCTTAATGACCTTTTTATTTTTATTGACTCTTTGCCAGTAAAATGAGGTGGAATTGTAACTTTTTGTTGCTGAAAAGCTCTTCAGTTCATATGATGCTGTGTGCTGAGTCTTCAGTTCTTTTTCTATGTTACATTAGAAACCAACAGCACTGAAGTTGGGTGAACAGTTCTGGTGTGACCTCAATGAAGAGGTGGCTCCCCTCCCTGAACCTACTCCACTTTCTCCAAAGAGTTTGCAGAATTCAGATCCTCTCCAACTCAGCACCTCCCAGCAGGACCTGTCAGTACAGACCAAACCTGTACCACAGCCACCTGACAGACAGCAGTCATCACACAGCAGGCGAAGTCATGACTTTAAAACAACAACCCTTCAAAATCTTGCCAAGAAAACACGGCTGTCCCTCCACAGCTGGGGGGAGGCTGTATCACCAGCAGGATGCTCAAATGTTGGGAGACAAGAGGGGAGAAAAGGTGGAGAGCAAGAAGAACCACAAACCGGAGCTGTCAACAGGCAGCTTCTCACAAACAAGATGAAAGCATCTGACAGCCAAATTTCTATTCAGAAGGGTAAAAATAAAGAGGAAGTACAGGATAAATCAGAAGAGCAGGTGCAGACAAGCTTCAGAGGAGATGGAGGACCAGCAACTGGAGGAGGAAGAGGAGCAGAAGGGCTTCCGAGCTGTCCCATGTGCCTGATGGCGTTTCCTGTTGGGTAAGTAATTGCAGTTTCAGTCACACTCATTAACATGATGTACAGTGTATGTCCGAAGCTTTACATCTTAAAGTGCAAGAGAAACAGTAATAGTTGATTACATACAGCATCTGTACTGTTAATGTAGTTTAGTTATAACTGTTTTAAATTTATTTGGGATCAACAGGAAATTAAATGCTTGCAAATCTGATTGAATGAAATATAAAAGTCAGTGAGGATTGGAGGCTCACTGACATCACAAGTGAGCTGTGTGTGTCTGTACTTGTAATAAATAAACAGTTTAATTTAAAGCTGCAATAACTAAAAATAATACACATGTAATAATTACACATAAAATATTCTAAGTGCATAAATAGGACCAGGCGTGTTGTGTCTTAGCTGTTATGGTCCACTTCATGTTTCTCAGGTACATCCACACCCAGGGTGCCACGGTAGTGTAGTGGTTAGCACTGACGCCTCACAGCAAGAAGGTCCTGGGTTCCATCCTGTGTGGAGTTTGCATGTTGTCCCTGTGTTCGCATGTGTTCTCTCTGGGCACTGTGGCTCCCTCCCACAGTCCAAAGACATGCAGTCAGGTTATTTGAAGACTTTAAATTGCCCGCTGGTGTGAGTGAGATTGTGATTAGTTGTCTTTGTCTATATCTGGCCCTGCCCTGACTAGCGACCTGTCCAGGGTGTACGCCTGCCTCTTGCCCGTATGATAGCTGGGATCCAGCATGCCCACGAAAATGAATGAATGAATGAATGGATGGATGAGTGGATATATGACCCACAACCTCTAGGTGGCCACAGCTATACAAACTATACAGCTATAACCAAGCTTAGCTGCTATAATTACAACCATCTGTTCATCAAAACAAACACCACAAATCTTACATAGAAACTCAAGTTCTACACCAGAGACGATCAGACTTGTGGACTTGAAGACAGCTAATGGTATCTTATTAAACTAGCTGTGGAGCTATATGACGTGAGTGACGTAGCTGCAGAAACAGGATGGGAGGGGCAAGGAGCACATACAGTGCTTCCCAGTAAAGACCAGAATCAAATAAAATCCAGATTAATGAATGTAAAGTGCAGACATTCTTTTATAGAAGAACAAAACAGTTTACTGTAAAAAAAAAAAAAATCTAAAAAACTAATCTGGCACCAAACTGCTTTTTAAAGGCGTCCACAGTGTCCAGAGATCTTGGACTACTCTGTCTTACCCGGTACTTCTGTAAGAAATTCAACAGTAAAAAAAAAAATAACTAAAGTATCCCTGACCATGCAGGATTTACATGGGATCCTACTTTTAGCTGGGGGAAGCTATTAGGAGGTTGTAGCTCAATTCTGATATGACCCGCTCCCCCATTTTCAGGGGTGATCTACAACTTGTCATGAAAATGAAAATGAACCCTCAGACCTGCAGAGGCACATGGAGGGGGAGGTTCTATTTTTGGCTGTAGGACTCCAATGGGAGGTCAGACAGAAACGAGAACCAGCCTAAGAAGCTCCCCGTTAAATATTATACAAGTGTGTTTCAGCTGTGGGGGTTTCCCATGTTGCGACAGACAAACAGAAAATTAACTATAATGTTATAGATGGGAGAAAGTCCCAGAGTTGAGGAGCTACAAGCTCAAATCAGATCAAACCTTTTGTTTTATTTCAAGAAATCTTTGCAACAGTTTACTAATACACTACCAGAACTAAAACTGTTAATGTAATGCACAAGGATCTATACCAGTGCCTGGCCATAGCCGCCCAACAAAGTCCAACACCACAAAGACAAGTATTGTGTTTGAAACAGAGCCAAGAGATGGAGCCTGGAACAGACAATAAATCCCGATTAGAGGAGTAGACTAGTAGTAGACTAGTATTATCCATGCAGGTGAATCTGACCATGCAGGGGTCTAAGATTTTTCAACTGGATTCTGAAGTTGATGAGAAGCAACTGTAAATAAATCAGTTGTGGCATTTTGGACCCGTTTTTTACAAGCGATTCAGGAAGGTCTTGATGAGGCACGTCAAAAAGCAATTGTAATTTTTAGAACGGATGAAATAAACAAACACGGGACATAATGAGTTCAGCAATATTCCACAGCTGGTAGAAACTGGAACAAACCAAACAATTTACATGCTGGGTATGACTCGAAGCCCTGTCTGTACAGATGGCTAGATTACAGAGGTAGGTTTAACAGAAAAGGACGGATCAGTAGGTTTCAAGAGTCCCATTAACCTGAAGGTCAAGCATTATCATATAATTTTAGGTTTTGTTAAAGCAGGGCTTGTGGTATTTGGATCAAATAGGTCATGAGCTGGTATTACAGTGTGTCAGTATTTAAGAAATATATGTATTGGTACTAATATGTATGTGCACACATAACATTTGAAATATGTGGACTTAAAAAAAGCATAAATAACTAATGATGAGTAGTGCAAATATGTAATTCATGTGTAAAACTTGAATATTTTACAGTTTTAAATTAAATACTGACTCTAAAAGTATTAAATTCACCATTAGCCTTACCTTTATGTTTATGTTAATAAGCAAGTTTTAGCACGTGCTGAACTGTGTCTGTAAACGTTACACCCACAGGCAATATATACCTAATATCGCTGCCATATTCACACACAAATTATATATATACATTTATAAAGTATATTCTATAAAATCCTAAATAAAGAAAAGTTAAAATAAACTGAGATGTACAATAATGTATAGTATTGTACATATATAATTTTGGCCAGTTATGTTAAGACTATGCTTGATTAATGTGATTTATATGGTTTCTTATGCCAATTCATCAATTTGCACCACGTAGGTGAACAGTTCATGTCAGTCTGTATCTACAAATAATCCTCTACTGAATGTTGCGTAGGTTTGGGTATCAACAATTCTCAAAGTGTAGTTGATATTCTGTCTACTTTGTGTTGCACTTTTTGTTTCCGAACCCTATTAAATTTCATTTACACTACATGTTTATAGCAGTTCTAGTTTACTTGAATGAGTTTGATAAAACAATCAAGACTAGATGCATTGGTGTATAAAATTGTGTCTGTCAAACACTGCCATCAGCAACAGTGGAGCTCCTTCTTCATGTCTCACCAGGTTCACCCAGATGGACTGTGATGGCCACCTGGCCCAGTGTCTGTCAGAGATGAATGTGGACATGACCTGGTGAGCGTACAGGACGCTACGCTGGCTGCAGTCCAGGAGCTATGAGCAGCCCAGATGCCCACAAACTCCAGGATCATGTCGTAAGGAGGACACACACAGAGACACTTGATATTTAGTAAGGTACTGACTTGTTACACTGGTCTTCGCTGTTAGAGGAACTCAAGGACACAGTTGTTTTTAGTAAACCATTAGAAAACATGAGGTGAGAAGAAAACCACTATATGTAAGAGGGTTACTTTGGAGAATCGGCACTTTAAAACCTCTGATCACAATGACGACACCTCTCTAAGGTCCATGCTGTTTCATGTGTCAATTTATCTTAAGATCCTAACATTCGATTCTCGAAGTTTTCCACTTGGTGTTTTATTAATTCCAACTGGTCAAGAGGGCCTCTAAACAAAAAGACGTTGCAGTCCGTCTTGTCCTCTGGGAAATGAGAAACTGAAATAGAATTTAGCTGCTCTTTTCTCACAAAGCTGCTTTCCCAAAAATATATCAAGTTTGACTGTTGGGGGACACACTTTTTGGGGAAATGGGAATTAGGCAGCTGTGCAGAAACAAAATTTCTGGATGTTATCAATATTCAGTGGAGCTGTTATCATGATGATCTCTGCTCACAGCGTGTTATCATTTCCTCTTAACAGCCTACTGCTGTTGAAACAATACCAGTGAAACAGGTGTTTGTTCCACATGTATAAAGCGTTGACAGACTGAAGGGTCTCCTTGGAAATATCTCTGTTTTTTTTCTGTCATTTTTTACTTGTGTGAAACCAAACCTCATTTAGACAGGTTTATACATTTTAATGTTTTGGAAATCAATCAAACGAAAGAGCTGCATTTTGTGAAATAGTCAAAGTGTAATACCTACAGAGCTGTAGTAATAAAATCTATAGTAATAAGTGTTTTCATGGTTAGTACCATCAAGTCTGATCACAGGCACTGAACACATATATACTGCTGTAGTATTTTTCATATTTCAGTTTTTGTGCAAATTGTTCAATTGAGATACAAAACAGTAACTGTTACATTGTTGTTTTGTAATTGTTACGGGTGTTGATACATTATATTTTAAAGCTTTAGACAGAACCAGGCTGCTTCCCACTACTTCCAGTCTTTATGCTAAACTAGACTGACCATAACTGAGTTAGGCAACTTCTTTAAGTAAAAAGAAATGTGAACTTTATCTGATATGTGTAAAATAATATTAATAATAATAATATTTCAAACAAAATGGTAAAGATTTGTTTTGACAGTTTTCTGTGTCAGGTTTAAATGATACAGATTTTGAAGAATTATATAATATGGTTTATAGAGCTGACGTCACACAAAAGACACCAGAGAATGAAAACGCCGTCATTTGAGCAGGAGTAAATAACATATGACCAATTTATTCGTAATGAAAATCTGGTTCGACAACACTCTCAGTTCTTAAAGTATTTCCAGAATCCTCTCTTCTCCATCCAGATAGATAAATAACCGGATACATACAATTTTTTTTTTTCTGACTTTTCTGTTATAGCATAATCTGACTTTATGCTATAACAATGCAAGGTGATGAATTGAATTTTAAATTTTTAAAAAAATTTTTGTAACTGAGCAATAAGCCCGGGCGGCTTGAAATCTATTCTAGTGTCATTCCTTTTTTATTTATGCTGTTCCTGCCAAAATGGTGGAATAAACATAAATAGTCATGAGATGTTCGGAGCTCTATTGACGTGCTTGGCAAGCTGCATTTATGTGGAACTGTGAATCTGCACACTCTCCTTAATGCAGATATTTAAATATTAATTAAAAATGCAACTTTATTTTTTCTTATCACATAACAAAATGGTGTTAGATTACTAATATCAGTTAATTGCCTTTCCTAGTCTTCCAATACGAACAGTGTTAGTGGTGATCAGAGGATGTGTTGGCATGTGAGGCCAACTCCCAGGAAACACACACTTATGTTGTGCACATTAACACACAGATACAAACAAGACATCTTCAAAGATTCTGCCGTCGTCTGCAAAAAGGAAGGACTCAGTTCACGGAAAACCAGTATCGTTTTTAATAATT
Organism: Helostoma temminkii; assembly: GCA_900302695.1. NCBI lineage: Eukaryota > Metazoa > Chordata > Actinopteri > Anabantiformes > Helostomatidae > Helostoma > Helostoma temminkii. The sequence continues at coordinate 13,012 of OMLM01008874.1, read as the reverse complement.
ACACATATTTACAAAGATGCTGTGAAGCAAAAGTAAGCATATCCAACCAGCATTATGTTAGAACAAAATTTAAACTTCATTCATTTTTAGTTTTCGTTTTGTTTTCGAATGGCCTTAAACTTTTCCGTAATGGGGTTTCAAGGACTCTCAGTTCATCTATTGGTCCCTCAACAACAACAAATGCCACTAATGCCTGACTTGTTGTGTGAAAAGATCAACTAAACATAACTAATACAATGCAGTGTGTGTGTTTTCATCATGGTGGACTAATCAGTGAATGTGAAACTGCTTCATTATGTCTCCTATCCTGCCTTTAGCCAATAGAGACACTGAATCTAATGAATCCCATTATGTAGTTATGGGATTAGCATGGGTTCGATTTCAAATAATTCCCAGCCAATAGGGAGCTCTTCTTACCTCAGATGTGCACAGACGTACGAGATCGAGATGACTTTAATATATGCTCGTAGCTGATATTCAATAGATGTGTTGCGCGTGTTTGATTTCATTCCAGCCTTTTAACAGCACTAAGCACCTAAAACAAATATGCTGTTTGCGGCATACAAAGGTGGCAGTATATCAAATCGAAGTTGCCTGAACTAGAAATATCCTAAAATTTCACTGTGTACAAATAAACTAATGGCTTTTAATTGTTTTTTGTACAAGCTCTGCTCCAGCATCTGTGGAAATGAAAGTTCTGATTTGGAAACTCTCTGATGAATCATCATGGTGCAGAGATGAGCTAACAGCTTGGCAAACTGAGCCTACAAACCACTAATGTTAGAGCACTGACCACCATGTGTTGGGCTGGCTTTTTACTGGGCAACTGTGCTGTCAGCTGCAGGTTACAAACTCATCCAGGGCATTTAACGTGACAACAGCTCTTAGTATTAACTCAAATGGTACAATACTAGTGATAATTCAATACCAAATACCAAAACAGTACTTTCTACCAGTACTTCAGTACTTTAAATTAAAGAAACTGCTATTGTCCATAACTACTGTGGAAGTTATACACTTAAAACTACGATACTTAAGAGACTTTAAAGCTCCTCCCACTTTTGCCTGCTCAATGAAGCACCGCCCAGCCACAATTACACTGTTGTTTCAGCTAATGCAGAAATCAGGGCCTTGCTAGCCAGTGACATTTGCCAACAGCTAATACTGGTTGGAACCATTGATGTGAGAAGGTTACTGGGACAGAAGTGCATCATGTATTGACTGACAGCCATGAGTGCTCACCCCTGACTGTCGCCTTCTCTGATTGGTTAAGTCATGTTGTTTAAAAACCTTCAGAAGGCTGTTCAGGCAGCACCTACACATTAAAATACAAACCATACTTCAAATATGTCTGTGTGGCAATAGTTGATATTGTCAATAATGTAGCAATATTTAATACAGTTATTAAATTAAGTCTTTAGAGAGTGTTTAAAATGTCTAAAAGTGATGACAAAGACATCACAAGTAATAGTTATTGTCTGTCAGCTGTTGGATAAAATTGCTGGAGCACTTTGTGGAATGCTTACTTCAATCTGAAGTGAAGAAATTATCAGGCACCAGCATTCAATTATTACTCTTCATGTGCAAAACTAATTAAACACTGGTGCTTAACAGGATGATAACCTGACATTAGACTCCAACTTATTTTTGTAAGGTAAATTACTTTAAATTTGTTTGCGAACTAACCCAGTACCCTGTGGGCTCCTTCTCACACCAGCCCATCCACTCAGAAGCGACTGTGATGTCCTCTGGCATAATTTTCAAAAGCAAAGTGGGATTATTTTTGTAACTTAATGCAGACTTTTACAACCAAAGAAACTTTATTACAGTTGCACTGAGCTGCTGTTGCATCCAAGTTGCACCATGTGAAGCCAGCCTCAACCCAGAGATGGAAACACACAATGAGCCTAAAATAGAAATGCAGACATGTTTCCACGAGGCAGAACAACCAACAGGTCACATGATATTTTCGACCAGCTACAGATGGTCACGCAGTGGCAGCTGGTGTGGAAGAGTCCGAGCTCGGCCAGCAAGCCTGTACACACTGTGGAGACCACAGCCAGTGAAATGCTTTGTTTTTCAGCTGAAGTCCTGATATAATGTTTGTCTAAAACTGCCACATAGTGATTGGCAGCAAGTGTACTGTGGCTTTATACAGCTTAATACTGGGTTTTTATCTTAAACACAGCACTGTAAAGATGTTGACTGCTGTATAACACCGATCTGTGACATTTCTAAATGACCGTTTGGCATCAGGAAAACTTTGAACGCAGGACATCAACCTTTTCTGCCACCAGTTTCAGTCACTTCCAATGTTGGCTTAGATCTATAGTGCAGTCATAGATAATCAGTTATACACTGATTATTTGAATAAAAAGGTCTTGTCATGTGGACTGAGGCAGGCTACTGTGCTCCCAAAATATTGGCTCCCCAATTTGAACAGTTTGGACAAACCTTGGCAGAGAGTTGCCATGGCTTCAGCTACTGAAGTCATGATGGGTGAAGAAATGTTCAATAAGAGATAAGTGCAATCAGAGACATGGTAATTAATTTGATCTTTGAGGCACTTCTTAAATAAAAAGTCATCTCCCAGTCAGTGTTTTTCTCCTACTGTTTGTGAAAATTATAACAGATAAAGAAAAGTTTGTGATTCAGGATGAAAACATGCCGTTTGCATCAATAAAAAAGGCATCAATTTTTGATCCACTACCTACATTATAGTACACAATAACTTATTTTTTGTTTGTCATGGTACATTCTTGTTTTGAGTGAGGCGCCTCCTCCTTAACCCCCAACCCCCTGATCCCCCAACAAGATAAAAAAACAAAAAAAACAAAAGTGCATGTAAAATTTCAGAACTGTCATATTCATCCAGGGATGTGAGACAAGTTGAAAAGCGTTCACGATGGCAGGCACAGAACGAAACAGTTCTCTGTTCAAATTACAAAACCAGTCGTGCTCTGACAGGAGAATGGACATTCTGAGGCGAGAAAAGAATGAAACTGAGGAAGCAAAAGAAAGGGGAAGGTAACAACAGGGAATGTTTTTCTAGTTCAGCGTCTTCATTTTCCTTGTAGATGCCACGAAAGAAGAGTTTGGTACCTCAACAAAACAATCTCAGTTATCCAGGAAGCAAACTCTCCCATTCCCCTGCTTGCTTTGCCTTGTTGACAGGTCCATAGAGTGAGTTCGTCCTCCCTGTTGTCCTTTACTCTTCCCCCTCCTCGTCTTGCAACATTGGCTTACGAGTAGTTTTTGGCTGAGACGGCAGCTTGGACAGACAGTAGGTGGGCGAAGGAGGAAGCTGGTCTCTCCTTCATACAGACTCTTCTGTGGATAGCAGCAGGGGGTTGATGTATTCAAATCCCTCAAACTCTGACTGGTCTATTCTCTTGATGATGTCCCTGAGGAGAGTCAGATGGAAGCAAGAATTAGAGGTGTTGTTTCATCACAAATCCAGAGTGCAATGACATCCTCAATAAATGTGTACCAAGATCCCAAAAAAGGCAAGTAGACATCTGAGCTTTACAGCACTGACACAAAGAATTTACCTGTCGCTCTACTATATGTTTATTAATCAACATGACGCAGCTGCTGATGTACAGTGCCAACATTTTCAGCCCTGCTGGTGATTTTAATACCTCGACCCACAGAACTTGCCAAGTATCTATTCATCGGCTGACATTTAGCAATAAATAAGGTGATATTATGTACAGGGGACTGCTGTGTTACTAAAGTTGGCCTAATGTGGTTAATGGTTCAGTAGCAACTTGATTTAAACACAAAAGTTTAACAAAATTGACCCAGAAAAAACAGACAAAGCAAAAAGAAGCTGTTACTGGTGGTGAGCAGTAATACCCATGTTGAATACAATCGCTACATCCTTATAACTGGTATTCATCACATATCCAGGAAATGTGACTATTACCCTCTGGTGATGGGTAACTAACATTTAAATTTTATTTAAAAATCTTGTGTCAGTGAAACTGCAGCATTAAGATATTTCTGCACTGGCTTTACAGCTGGTGGTGGTGTTTGTTACTTGGTTTTATTGTTACGTGCCTACTTATTTTTATTTTATTTAACTTTCAATCCCCTAAGGATTAAGTGTGTTAAGTTTGATTTATGCTTCTGCGTCAGATCTGCAATGTACCAATGTCAGGGCTCCTCGTTTACAGACTTTTAGCGACCAGTAAGCAGCAAATTAGTGTTCATCCCTGAAACGTTGGTTTGAGAAATGCACATAATGCACATTAGATCGTATCGTAGACTAATACCACTTCTACATTCACTTTCAGAGGAACGCGCTGCGTTGAACGTTGCTAGACTACTAGTGTTGCATTCACTGTCTATACTAATGTAGGAATTCCATGGGCTGGGCCACTCAGTTTGTTTCTGAGCCGCACGCACTGCTTGGTGGTGGCAAGTACTACTACTAAAGTACTACTACTGTAGCTATTTAGGTAAATGAAAGGTTTGCATTGTTTTCAGCATATGTACCTGCTGTTTTTACAACCATGCATCAGCTTGAAACCACCTGATGGGCTGTAGTTTTTTTTTTTTTTTTTTAATCAGTTTTTTCTCAGTATAAATCCTTAAAACCCTGGAAAATGGCATCCCTTAGTAAATGATGTCAAGTGAGACAGAACATGGTTTAGACTAATCAGTGGAGGAACTCAAACTGCTTTTTTGTTTCCTGAATATGCTGCTTCCATTACCAAAGACATAATCACAGGTAAATGGAGCGGAACCCCATAACTAGTGGGCTCAGAGTGCCTGGGTAAAAATAAATACACTCCCTTAGCAACACTGCTGGCTTCTTCTCTTGCAGCAACAGGCTGTTTACTCATCTGCGCGCGCGTGTGTGTGTGTTTGTGTGTATATATGTGTGGTGATGGAGAGACAAGGAACTGAAGCCCAAAAAGGAGGCCTCTCACTGGGAAAAGCTTAGAGGCTTTCTGCCTACAGACACTAAGCAGAGGACTTTGAAGTTAAAACAATAGGTGCGTTCACTGGACTTCCCCCTGCTGTACCAGGTGGGTGGGGGTCTCACTTTAGGGGCCACCGGCAGTGTCAAACAGGTTGCAGATCCCACCCACATAGAGAGCCAGGATAAGTGAATGAAATGCTACACTGCCTTTTTATTCAGTTTGCAGGCTGGAATACTGATGAAGCAAATATTTTTCCTCCATCTGATCTCATGTGAAGTACTCTCACTGTGGGAGTAGGTCAACCACCAATACAACAATTAGATTTAGAAAATGGTGTTTTTCTATTTTGGAGTTTAGGAGAGAATAGAGAGGCAGAAAGAAAGACCACAGAGAGGGACACACAAAAGAGTAGGGAGAAGGTTTGGGAGTTGACCAAAACAAACTGTGTTCAACCAATGTAAATGTTGCCTTTTTTCCAGGCTTGGGTGACTTAAAAGCATTACCAGATGCAGAGTGACGAGGAGAGAATGAAGAAGGGACAGAGGAGGAGGGAGTGAAGTGGGAGAAAAGCGGGAGGAGAGCATTTCTGCTGTGTTTTTCCAAGTAGGGCTCTTCTAGTGAGGCTGAATTTGGCATTTCAAAATATAACAAGGGACGGAAATGTGTTGCTTGTGTATGTATGTATGCAGCCTGAAATCCATGAACATAATGTGACACATGCTTCTTTCTCTTCTTTCTTTCCTTCCTTCCTTAAATGTAACACTTCATCCGGTCTATGGAGGACAGTGTGTATAGGTAATATTAGATTAGAATTTTACATTTTAAAATACTATTGGCATGAACTTTGCCATTGCAGACTGTGACAAATATTAATCAAAAACCTATTCTTAAAAATGAAAAAAAAAATAGCATCTGAAACTGAGAACTTACAAAATGTATGTTGTTTTTTCATCCATCCTGTATATTGTATGTAGAGTACATAGTGAATATACAATAGGAATTAAAAATCAGCACAAAATCTTGTCTTTTATATGAACAGATTGTAATGTTTACAAGAAAGAAAGTGTATAATAGATTAATACAGTTGCACTTTGGGCAACAAACAATCAGATTTTTTTCCTCTATATTTGGTTGCATTTTTAAAAATCAAATATGCTGAATTATCTAACAGCAGCAACTATTTGCTATGTACCACTGGGCGCGCTGACAACTATCAATTATCGAGATTCTGATTTGAAGAAAACATTTTAGATTCAAAATTGTTAGATTCGCAGGCTGAAAACATGCTCACATTAACAAAAAAGTCATACATTTTTGATCCACTACCAACGTTATAATACACAATAACTTATTTTTTGTTTGTTACAGGACATTCTTGTTTTGTGTGAGATGTCTCCTCTTTTATCTCGAACTAGGTAAGTTCTGGAGGTATATGCAGCATCATTTTTTCTATGATTTCTAAGAATCATCAGCGTAAGCCTTGCCAAATCTAAAAATATGTTTATCACGTCTGTGTGTTTCAGGGAGGGCTTAGATGGAACTCATATTTTTTAATGGCTATAACTGGGTGCTAAAGGTATAAAATGCAGCTACTATAAATTCTTACCTACCCAATTAAAGAAAACCTATCCACTTTGATCAGGCAACACTGCTAACCTCGCCATGGATGGGGATGACGCGTATCAGTGTTCTTTACATAACATAGGTCGCAACAACCCTAATACTAAATGAAATGAAATGTTAGTGTGATGAAAACAAGACTAAATTGACTTTATTTTCTGTCTAACTCTGATGCATCTAAGTGTTTTTAGAATCAACATGTAGACTAGACAGACTAGAGCAGATCTGAGGTCCTAGACATCATTTGAATTTCTAAAAACAACCATCTCAGATAGAGAAGACAAGAGAATGCTTCCTTAGGTCCTGGCATTTTCTAAGACAGGGAGCTGGCATAGAAAAACTAAAGCCTTTTGGCTTCACCATACTGGCAAAGACCCTCAGCAATCCTGGCTTTTAATGTCGCAATGTAAATCTCTAGCATGGAGCTTTTACCCTTCTCTCTCCTTACGGCTCTTACTTCTCTTTCTTCTTGTGCCAAGCCCATCATGAGTGGGAGAGAGGGGAGACTGGAGAGGTTTGTGAATCACCCCGTCTTTGCAGGAGTGGGCGACGTCAGCCCCTCTCCTTGGTAACAGAGGGAAAAGAAAGGGATGAGGAGATAAAGTGTGAGACACAGGGAGGAGGCGTGCTTCTTTTGATGTGCCGTGCTGTTTGATGCCAGGTTGATATCTCCACCGCTGAACTGGCAGGGTGCACTACACCCCACTCTCCCACTCATCTCCCTCCTCCCCTCACTCTACCACCCCAACCTCTTCCACAATTGCCTCCCCAAAAGCCTGTCAGGGACTCCCATCATCAAACCCTACCGCAAATGAGCCGGGATGAGCTTCAAAGCTGTCTCGCTGCAGCTACTTAATGATCTGCGAGGCTCACCCACTCCTAGCTTGGTTTGAACATCAGCATCGAGTGAAGAGCACCTTCAAATTGAGCACGAGCCGTGGTAGCAACCCAAATATATCTGTTATGGGTGCAGAGCATGATGGGCATTTAATTAGGTCACCTGCCACCTGTCATTTCAAAACAGTGTAGTTATTGGTGTACATGTTAAAAACGTGCAAACCCAGCTGCTAAGTAAAGTGCAGTCAACAACCAGCTGTGATTACACTATTCCACAGCCTGAATGTCACATTCAAGTTCAAACAATCCCTGTTGTATTTTATTTAAAGTCCAGAGTGAATTAAAAGTTTAAGAGACAGCTGCATCAGTAACACAGTAGCACTAGAATCGCTTTGCCTCAGTGTGATCTATTCTTGGCCTATGGACCATAAACTTCACAGCACCATTATGTTATGTGTTACGCACCACTTGGTTCTCAAGGCTTCATTATGCTTTAAACTAAATCCAAGAAGGCTGGAGGTTATGGTGATCATTTTTTGTAAAAAATCTGAAAGACTAAATCTACCGAACATCCAATCATCAGTCCATTTCCTGAATGGTCAGGTGCTCACAGATGTGAATGTAAAGCAGAGTGTTATTTATTCACTACCAAAGATAGAGATCAGGAAACAGTGTTTTGACTTGTTACACGTTTGCATTTAGTCAGATGACATGTCCCATGACCTGCCTATTTTCAAGCATATAACATCCTTGCTGCTGCACTCAGAAAGCTACGATTTGATGATATCAAATTAATGCTACAAAGGCTGTAGTCAAAAATATCATAATAAAGTGTTCACTATCACTGCAATCATCAGACTTTCCTGAAAACTGGACAGAAAATCTTAATTTGATTATCAAATTCTTGCTCTGTCTTCTCTTTTTGTCTTTGTGCTATCCTGCTGCTCATTTTATCTAGAAGTTGTACAAGAAATGCAGGTAATATGCCAATTGTTCAGTCTGTCATACTCTGTTTAGTATGTTAAATTCCATGTATATTCCTCTCTCCAACTTAAAGGGTATTATAAAGGTCAGTTAGCAACACTGACTGGACATTACAGTCCTTACAGTCATTTTTACTAATCCTAAATGCTAGTGCTAATAAAGATCCAGATTCTTTTTAAGGCTGAAGTGTATGATGTATTGACTTTTTCAGTTAAGCTGATTCTTCTGAGCAGGGTTGTTGAGAAATGGCTAACATCAGACCAATGAAAGCTTTGCAGGAAAAATATAAACCTTGGAGCCTGAAAAATCAATCCAGCATGGATTTAAATGAAAATGTTGTCTAACATAAGCCTGGTAATATCTATTGGCAGGGTCCGTCAAGGCCTTATGGAATCCATTTTGTGATGGCACAGAGGAAAACAGGCTGTGCTTGTGTTTTCATGCTGAGGCTGCAGACAGTCTGCAGCAGCGGAGCCCGCTCCGTGTCTGTTGTTGTGCCAGATCTCTTCAGCCTTTTCTCTCCAAAGTTAAATCTTAAACAAGGGCTCCTGTCAGATCCTGAAGGCTACATGTTTGTGCTAATCAAAACAATGTCCCCAACGTATAAAGACGTCAATGTTGGAAACTCACTGGGAGCAGGGGGTGTGTTTTTCTTTATTGGATGCAGAAGTGTTTTGTTAAGATGGCACAGCACCCACTGTTTGTGTGAAAATACACATAGAATCTGTTTTTTCTCAACATGTATTTGACCATGACAAGATGGTCCACACTTCAAACTCAACTGTAGCTGTTTCATACCTGCATGACTGCACATAACACATACCTCCACATAACTACATTCTACAACATGGTACAAATTCAATGATCAGTTTGCATGAACGTGTCATAACTCAGCAGCTGCTGAAACAATATGAATAAAACTTAGCATACTGAAAACACTAGGAAACTACACTTGAAATTTAAGAGCAGAACAAAAAACAGCTTGATCCTCCAAAATGCTGAACTTTAGATACAGTCACTAATAGAATGTAGATTAGTTGTAAGCATGAGGGAGCATCATTTTCCCAATTTTCAATCAGACTCTTAAGTAAGATCCTCTTCTCTTAAATGCAAATGATGTTATTTTAAATTACATTTAAAAATATATCTTTTTTTATTTTAATTCAACTTTAAATACCTGTTCTGGAGAATTCTTACATGTCTGAATGGTTTTTCAAATTTTTAGATAATTTTCACTTATTTCCCTGCACTTTTAACACCAGTTTGCAGAGGCTACAACTGTTCTTAACTTAGGTAATATTTTATTGTTATAGTTATATATGCTATTGAAGGTTGAAACTACACATTGACAAAATTAAAAACAGGTGTAATTTTCATAGCATTTCTCTGAAAAAGTATCTTCACATACAAGTGTATAGTTCTCTTTTGCCCAATAAACACTACAGAATGCTCTGAATTATTCACATAAGGTTGTGTTTAATGATGGCAGTGATGGGAGTTACAGTACTTACTCATCATCTGGCGTTAGCTGCACTGGTTCATTAGTAAACTGTGTGTCGAAGTTTTCGAGGCCGTAGTCATCAGAGATCTGAGGTTTGAAGGGCGGCGTGACCTCTTTCTTCTCCAACTGAGGAAAAACAAACACATAAAAATGTATTATGTACAACAACTGTTTTTATTCAATAATTGTGGGTGGAGGCAATGCAGGGGGGAAAGGCTGCACAGCACATCATGTGCTTTATATAATTAGTGTGCAGGGAACTGGTTTTCTGTTTAGAAAGCTACACAACCTCTGCCACAAAGAAGAAATCACTAATTACCAGGAGGATGTGCTGAGTTCGAGTAGTCTTGTTCCTTTTCCACAAGGTGTCAAATTAATCAAACCTTTTGAGCTCGCATTTGAAAGTTTTGAATTCTAGACACTGAAGGAAGTATGTGCACCTTAGCTTTGTCAAAACAAAGGTCACATGAACTGTTTCTACTTGCAGCCATGAAAAATCCTGCATTGTCACATTTATTGCGTTTACATGCACTTAAGCAACCGGGTTACTGTCGGCTTTCTCAAGTAAGCTGTTTTCTTAACTGTCATGTAAACGGGAAACGGGTTTCCGTAATCAGGGTTGGGGATTAGAGAAACCTGATTTCCCCAGGTAGATTTGTCGCAGAGAACCCGATTACTGCGCCATGATACACATAACCAGGTTTCTAATTGGCTTTTTACAAGAGCGAGTGTGCATAACAAAGGCTGCAGACACTCAGCATTTTACTACTATAAGCTGAGAGGAGAGGCTGGATGAATGGGAAAATCATTACACAGATGTTGCCACATTTTTAAATTACTTCTGCCTGAAGACCAACTAAAACTGAAACCAACACTTTGGGTGCCCTCTATATGTTCAAATATGTCACTTTTCACTGCGTATTTTTTTTTTAACGTGCATTGTGAAACGTAGTGCTGGTCTGCCTGCATGTCTCTCTCAGCGCTGTCAGCTCCCCCGACAAAGACATAAAAATAAATATCTAGAAGCAGTCTGCTTTGTCTCTATACAGTCAAAATCTGTGACCCATGCTTCCAACTGCTTGTACGTGTAACTGTATCTGTCATTGTTTTATCTTGTTTAATCTGTATTGTAAGGTGACCTTGAGTGCCTTGAAAGGCGCCTACAAATAAAATTTATAATTATTATTATTATTAAAACAAGCTCAAGGGAGAGGAGAAATCTGATTATTATTTCTTGAGAAAAATGGTTTCTCTGAGTAACCTGATTATGTAAGTAGACATTATTTGATTCTTATTATATTTGGTGATCATTTGCAAAAACACATTCATAATTACCGCCCTTGTGTACTAGTAAAACTTCTCTGATACTGCATCCAATAGCCGCATCAAGCAGCACAGAGCAGATGAGATGAACAGGAAGTACAGAAGAAAGTGATAGAGATTCTGGTTCATTTTTACAATAAAACATTAAGCTATGCATAAAAGTCCCCTGTTATGTCTGGTTGACTGAATGCACCCAATGCTGGTTTCTTCTCCTCTGCTGTGCTGCAATCAGCAGAAGGAGAGAGTTTTTCTTCTGCTAGACAATGTGTGTCAAATATACAAACTATTTAATTATGAGGATTATTTATGTTTTAACCACATAAAACAGCAAATATTAGATTTATTTATGGTTTGTTTAGTGCTATTTAAAGTGCACATCCTCTTTTTCCATGGTGAAAAACACAAATATTCAGAGAGAATACTGAAATCTCCTCTGCTACATACTTTAAAGCCTCAAAGGAAAACTATATATTTTAAGATAAGTATTAGCATAGCTGCAGTACAACAAGTTTTCCAATGCCAGCAGCAGCAACCATCACTGTATCAAACACTGAGGAAGTTAGAGAAAATGTCCAGAGACAACCTTTGGGCTGTTCAAATAACAGAAGCTCTGACTTAGCTTAGTGTATCATTGTTTAAAATAACAGATTTCTCCTCCTCCTCAGCTGCTGGAGCTCAGGTATGTCATTCCTAGCCGTCATCACACTGTCTTACTGAAGCTACGTGACTTCGAGAGAATCATATTGCAAGCAAAAGAATTTCTGGGCTCGAGCTCCAGCCAAAGTGTATAATTTTTAGATGTGAGCAAATGTCTTCTGTTGTGTATTTTATATAGTCACAGAAAGTGAACAGCATCTGATTACAGTGTTTGAAGTTATTGCAGTTGTCCGGTAATTTCAGTTTTTATAATGAAAAATTATGCAACAGCAATATTATTAGGTACTCGCATCAGTACTCTGTATTGGCAAGTACTCAAATGTAAATACTTGTACTGGTTATGCAACTGAAACTCTATTTTTCCAGATTCACTTACTCACTACACAATGAAATTATTTTGAGTTTTGTAACTATGTTACTTAAGTAAAAGTAAAACGGTATTCTCTTAAATGTAGTATGTCAAAATGTGAAATAGCACAAAAAGGGAAATTCTCAAGCAAAATGGAATTCCTCAAATTGTCCTACTTAAGTAAACATACTTGGATAATTTCCACCATTTATTTATTCTATATATTCTTTACAAACAAAAAGTCCAAACCAGCAATGAGCCGACCTTTCCCTAATGTTACAGATTTACTAACAACTTTTACAGTATTGTTCAAAATAATAGCAGTACAATGTGACTAACCAGAATAATCCAGGTTTTTAGTATATTTTTTATTGCTACATGGCAAACAAGTTACCAGTAGGTGCAGTAGATTCTCAGAAAACAAACAAGACCCAGCATTCATGATATGCACGCTCTTAAGGCTGTGCAATTGGGCAATTAGTTGAAAGGGGTGTGTTCAAAAAATAGCAGTGTGACATTCAATCAGTGAGGTCATCAATTTTGTAAAAAAACAGGTGTGAATCAGGTGGCCCCTATTTAAGGATGAAGCCAGCACTTGTTGAACATGCATTTGAAAGCCTGAGGAAAATGGGTCGTTCAAGACATTGTTCAGAAGAACAGCGTACTTTGATTAAAAAGTTGATTGGAGAGGAGAAAACCTATAAAGAGGTGCAAAAAATGATAGGCTGTTCAGCTAAAATGATTTCCAATGCCTTAAAATGGAGAGCAAAACCAGAGCGACGTGGAAGAAAACGGAAGACAACCATCAAA
>OMLM01008873.1:0-36258 GCA_900302695.1 Helostoma temminkii | reverse complement strand
AGTTTTACTTTTAGTTTTTTTTTTTTAAATAAAAGGAACACATAATCATTCCAATGTAAGTCCAAGTCCATCACATTTCTGGGATATCAACCTGTCCAGTTAGGAAGCAACACTGATTGTGAATCAATTTCACCTGCTGTTGTGCACATAGAACAGACAACAGGTGGAAATTAGAGGCAAGCACAGCAAGACAACCCCTATAAAAGAATGGGTCACGGTGGGTCAGTGATGGTCTTTGGAGACATTTCCTTGGAGGGCCGCACAGACCTCTATCTACTAGCTAGAGGTGCCCTGACTGCCATTGGTACCGGGATGAGATCCCATTGTAAGACCATATTCCTTCTGATGCATGACAATGCTAGGCCTCATGTGGCTGGAGTGTGTCAGCAGTTCCTGCATGATGAAGGCATTGATGCTATGGACTGGCCTGCCCGTTCCCCAGACCTGAATCCAATCCAGCACCTCTGGGACATAATGTCTCGTTCCATCCACCGACGTCACGTAAGACTGTCCACAGACTGTCCAGGAGTTGACTGATGCCCTGATCCAGGTCTGGGAGAAGATCCCTCAGGAGAACCTCCATCGTTTCATCAGGAGCATGCCCAGATGTTGTAGGGAGTGAATACAGGCACGTGGAGGCCACACACACTACTGAGCCTCATTTTGTCTTGAAGAATTTCCACAGAAGTTGGATCAGCCTGTGATCTGACTTTTCCACTTTTATTTTGAGTATGATTCTGAATCCACACCTCCATGGGATAATGATTTCGATTTCCATTGATCATTATGTTATTTTGTTCTCAAGCCATTCCGCTATGTAATGAATAAAGATTTTCAACTGGAAGCGTGTTTTCATCGAGATCTAGGCTGTGTTGTTTAAGTGTTCCCTTTATTTATTATTGTACATATAAAACTAACTGAACTAAGAATCACCCCTTTGGCCCCCTCTGTGAAATCACGGAGCCTTTGTGGCCCCTGAAGAAAAAGCTCCTGTATCCGCCCCTGCAGGAATCAACTAGCTGTTGCTGTTTCGGGCAGACAATCAAATTCAAGCCACCACCATTAGCCACGCCCCTGGCTTGGTACTATCTACTTTGCGATTGGCGACATTTCCACTCACGTGGAAATTCTGGCCAATGAGCGTCATGATTTCAAGATCGTGGGCGTTTCCATTTGTGCTCCTAAGCTGGAACCGGGAGCTAGCGGGCAGCACCGTCGATTAGCAGTAACGACATCACGGTGAGTAAGAAAATATGAAGTATCAGCTCTTGACGTGAACGTGTTTGGGTATTATATGGCTATAGTCTGTTAGGACAGCTGGCGAAGCTTGTCAGTACATTCAAGTGTTTTTGCGAACACACTCTCGGAGGATGGAACCATTTGGCTTTGTCCGGCTAAGCTAACGGGCTAACAGTGGCTGAGCATTAAATGGGGTCCCGGTCTTGTCTCCTCGACCATTTTGGTGTCCGATAGGCAACAAGCCAGTATTCAGAGTTTAACTGGATTCACCGCTGAATGTCTACCCTCATATTTAGCCCTTCAGGTGACGTTAACTTAAAGTATTTGATGTGTGGTGCGTCGGTGCGCCGCAGCTTTGAACCGCTCCGTTTTTCTGTTGGGGTTGTTAGCGGTAGCTCTTAGCCAGTTTGAATTAAAATGGCGTCTGTTTAAATTCCACAGATGGAGCTGTGGGATCTGGGTCCCCAAACTTTTAGGATGCCTCCTCGGTGCTCACTCTTCACTCTGAAGTATAACGCGTAGGTTTAACAGGTGAAGCATTAGTTTTAAGGCGCTTGTTTACGGCAGGTGAGCTTGGCGTGACGTCTGGATGTGTTGAAACTGTACAACAGGTGTAATGTTTGTATACAGGTACACCTGTGCGGTGTGTACCACGAATCCTCCTTTTGAAACATCACCCACCTTCACCTCAGCAATTAGCATAACTGACAATTATCATATTTCTCATAGTAATAACTTAAGCTGAGAAGTTGATAGTTTATGTAAGTAGAATTCATGGCAGAACTTCTACATTGGATTGTACAGGTGTGACTAATAAAGTGTCAAGTGAGTGTATTTCAACTCTGGTCATTTTGAAGGCTTTACTTACTGCTGCTGTCGATGTGAAGACCTTTATTGCCATGTCATTACAGTCACAATAATTCTCCAGTACTTTTCACAACGTGAAACTGGGTTTTTGGTGAGAGTTGTTCAGGCTGATTCAGCTTTAGCTTGGTGTACCTAATAAACTGACAACTGATCGTTTGAGAAAACAGAACAAGATAAATAGTGAAGATAATTAGACTGACTTCTGTTGAGGAATTTTAGTGTGCCGAATCTTTAAATTCCAATATTGATCGATACTGATCTGGTCCAAATGTTAAATTAAAAATTAATTTAATTAATTCCCAGAGGTCACCCGGACTTTATATTGTACAAATCCCACTGTGTCATATCATTCCTCCCGCTCACTCTGCACAGGCGGCTTCGCCGCTCATTAGAATCGAGCAGAGCTTGATTAGAGAACATGACTCAAACAAAGCACAGCTCCGCTCACTATCTGGATCTGATTCTTCTGACTTTATCAGAAGTTTATGATAACGTTATGATAGAATAGCTGAAGCTGACAATAATTAAGTTTCTTCAGCACGTCCTCCAAAGTTTACTGCTCGGTCACATTGTCTGAGGTGCTTGACTAAGTTACCCCCTCACTATATTCCATTAGCAGAAAGTACAAGCAGACATCAGACTTGTCGGAGCTGCACGTGCTGATGTCTCGCGAGTCGCAAACCTAGAATTGAAGAAAATAGATCAGCCAATGTGGCCCATTATCCAATACACAATCTCGCTCTTTAGGCTACTTCGTGGCTGATATTGATATTAATATCAGATCGATATACTTACTGTTAACTACACGGTAGGTTGCACACCATATAAACACTATGCCACAATAATAGCTGTAAGTGTTAAAAATGTATTAAGCTTTTCCAGAACTACACACACATGCATACCTGCCATTTAAGCTGCTGTTTTGCAGTCTTCTCTACTGTGATCTCAACGTTAATCTCTGTCACCATGGCTTCTGTTCACGATGTGCGAAGGTGGAAGCTCACAAGGAAGAAATCGTTTTGTCAGCCAGCGGCAAGTGGGCTTGAGTCTGGTGTCCCCAGCCTAAAAATGTGTGTGAGATCTGGCTAAAAGATCATATCTGGATGTTTTTAAAGCCAGTGGAGGCGATGATTTGTCCAGTTAGCAGAGCTGATGTTGGCATGAGTCATCCTGTTGGTTCTACATTATTAAGCTTCTTTAAGTTTACAGTTTGCAAACAGGAGTAGGATGATATAACCTGACAGGGTCTCGTGGTTCACCATTAATATTAGATTGTGTACATTTTAAGACTGGGAATTATATAATACTCTCAAACTATCCACACCTACTGCATTCACTCATGTCTTCTGTAAAGTTTGGCCAAGAGCAGCAGGAACATGATTCTGTTCCTCGTACAGAAGATTTAGTCTTTAAAGTTTGGTTTACTACATTTATGCCTGTGGAAGCATGTCTGCGTTCTGTCAGAGGTATGTGCTGCTTTGACAGACACAGAAGTATAGAACATATCGTTCTGTTAAATTTATTTTACATGTATTGTTATGATTATTGTCCTCATGTGTTGCTACAGGAACTAAAAGGGCAGACGGAATAAAACTGGCATACATCAAGTAAAGTGCTTAATGTGGGATTGAAGACAAAATAGGTTACAGTGCAGCTGTTGCATAACACACACTTCCTGAACTATTTCTGTCCAGAGATTGCTGGCGATTCATGACGTTATTGATTTTTGACTACCTGTTGAACAAATCAAATGTCTTCCCAGTTTGGCGCAGTTTTGTCCATAATCACATCTGAATTGAGTCCCAATCTTGTGTGTTGTTTCATTTTGTAGAGACGGACTGCGACACCAAGCTGCCAAGAAGACCCCTAACACCACCATTCCCTGGACCCTACAGTCGGTGGAACAACAATGGTAAAGCTTTATTGCAGGATTTAATTTTTTTTTGAGGTTATATATTATACTGTCAACAAGTGTCACAGCTAATTGAAGTGACAGAGCTGGTGCCAGTGTTTTGTCATTCCAGTCTGCCCGGGGCTTTAGGAGCACACGCTGCAGCTTCCACATCACTGCTCTCCTCTAAATTGGCTTTGGCTGCTTGTGCATACAGCCGCCTCATGTAATCACTGGTGTTAGAAGCTTGGCCTGGACACGAGGCTTCGCTCTTCAGTGGTTAAATTAATCAAACACAAGTGAGCAAGTGATAAAGCAGCTCTGTCAGTCCATTAAAGTGGAACCAGTCAGTGTTTATAAAGGTTTTTTTCTAGTCTGACCAAGAGCCTGTCTCATAAAGCAGGATTAATGAAGTTAGATGATGAAGACACGTGGAACATTTTCAAATCCTCAGGCTGCTCTTGGTTATGTTCTGTCCAGTTATGCAGGTGTCTGAGTCATCCTGCTCCATGGGGCAGGTCTCTGTTACAGAAACAGGTTCTGATGTTAAATTCTTACAGCATAATGAGGTGTTAAATCTGGATGTCAGGTTCAGCTTAGCACTGTGACAGAGCTGGGAAAATCCCTGAAGGGTGATTTATATGATTTCCCAAGGCTGTGATGTTTGTGATACAGGTTACATTTCTACCTGTCTGATCAACTTAAATTACACAAACCATTTAATAGTAAACGATAAATTAGTAACCTCTCGGTTAACTCTCTCTGCACTTGATCTTCTTTCTCTTCTCCGCTAGCCTCCCCCAATGCGCCATCGCTCCATGCGCGTCTTCATGAATGACGACCGGCATGTCATGGCCAAACACTCTGCCATCTACCCGACTCAGGAGGAGCTGGAAAGTGTCCAGAACATGGTGTCTCACACAGAGCGAGCCCTGAAGGCCGTCTCTGACTGGCTGGATAAGCAGGAGAAGGGAACTTCCAAATCTGAGTCAGACGGCACAGACACTGATAAGGAGAGGTGAGTAAATGCAAGGGTGGAAATTAATCGGTGGCAAATTCTTTCTGTCTAACCTCCCCTCACTTTTTTGTGTTTTTTTTGTGGGAAAGTGAGCACAAAGACCAGGCAACCCGCACTCTGCGTGGTGTAATGAGGGTGGGCCTGGTTGCCAAGGGTCTGCTACTGAAGGGAGACTTAGATCTGGAGCTGGTCCTCCTCTGTAAGGACAAGCCCACCATCAGTCTGCTGAAGAAAGTGTCTGAAAACCTTGTTACACAGCTCAAGGTGAGAACCGACAGTCCAGTGTGCTGATGCTGAGAGCCTGACTGGTACCAGTTAATATTCATTCTGTTTGCATTAAACCTGGTATCATTAACAATCCTACATATACACATAACCAGGAGGCTATGTGGTGCATGTCAGAAACGAATCTTCCTGGATGCAGCAGTAATATTCATATGCAGATGGTCCCTGACTGAATGTGTTGACAAGACATAAAACAGCAATGTTAATGAAGGGTTTCAGTTCTTTATATTAATACTTACTTTTGTTTTGGTCACGTAGGTCAGAGACAAGACTTGTTTATAACTTAGCATGAATATGCTTCTGTGGAATGCAGTGATGCATCAGAATATTCACATTCATCTCAGATTCGTGCAGCTCTCACTCCCCAACACGCTGAGAATGTGTCTTTATCCCCAAAAGCCAGAACAGTATCATTAATACTGTCAGATTCTTTAAACAGGGACCTATTAAAACGGTGCTCTGTAAAACTGAAATGGCCTAATGTTGCCACAGCAGCACAACTGCTTTGCGTGAGCATCTGTCTTAGCATTAGCGCCTCTTTCTGCCACATTTTGGTGCATTTTTTTTCAATTAAATGGAAAAACTGTTGTTGGGTGCAGAGCTGCATTCAATACCAGTATTTATTTAGTGCCACAGTCATCTTGAATCAATTTAAAGTTTAAAACTTTACAGAACTAATTCAAAGGCAATTCTGATAATGCAAAGAATGTATGAGAATTTTGTCCATTTACAGTCTGACTGCTTCTGAGAAATGCGTTGCTCACAATCAGGTTGCATTACTGCACCTCCAGACCAAATACATGGTCGCAACTTCAAAACAGTGCAGCCAGAGTGTTAAGACACTATAACAACATTGTTCAAATCCTCTGGTATTACATTGAAATCCACTGAAGGAGTCTTTACTATAGGATTTATTTTATTTTCCCACACTTAAAGCCGACTTGTTTCTTCACCATCTTTGTCTGGTTTTTTTTCCTGCTTGTGGTCACTGATATCTAGTAACAGTTGCCTCTTTCCGTTGCATGATGAAGCAGTGGATTTGGACCTGATTAAAACGTCAGTCATATTTAACTTTGTGGTGACTGTCCATCATCTACAGTGTTACCTATATTCTATATAGTGGAGTCTGTATTTTTACAGAGCTATGAAGTCGGGCCATAAAAGATAACAGAGTAATTCCTGCTTCTCATTTGTGAAATTAGTTTTTATTTATTTATTGTCGTGTTCTTGTGACCACTATATCTTAGGAAGGAATGTCCCCAAATTACAAACAGTGCCACTACTTTTTCTTGCGACTCTGTGCCCATGTGCTGCATTTATTGGCTTTATTATCTGCAACATTCTTATACAAGATAATTTTTCTTTTATAGACACACTCATCTTTTGCTGTTGGTGTTTTTAAAGCAGTTTGAAAATGTCAGTCTTATTTCTGGGAAAATACACAGTGTGCTTTTCACTACTTTGACTTGAACTGGCCAAACTGAGAAATGATCAGATTTAAGTAATTGCACAGGCTGACGTCTTGACAAACGTTTTCCTCTCTTGCAGACAATCACAGAAGACAAGTATGTGGTCACCCAGAACATCCGCGAGGCCAGTATTATCATCAAGAACACCAAGGAGCCCCCTCTCACCCTCACCATTCACCTCACATCCCCTCTGGTGCGTGAGGAGATAGAGAGGGCTGCTGCTGGAGGTAAGCTCCTACACCCAGGCCTCAGTGTTGTAGTTTTTAGAGGCGCCCCTCCTCCAGCAGGGAGGCCAGGCAGGAATCCAGGCTAGACAGATATTGTTTATTGGGCCTTCAATGGAGCTAGGGGACATTAATGCACTGTCACATAATGAAACTGTGCTATGCTTATAGCTCTCTAGCCACTCTCGTAGTTCCATGTAATGTAATTGTACATTTTTGATGGCCCAATATACAGTATAGGGCAGGTAGTGCACTGACTGCTGAAGACATGGCTTTCTCTCCCCCGTTAATGATCAAGGTCACCAACGAAATGAAGGCTTACTGAGAATTTAACCAAATAAAGAGAGAGACCACTTTGTTTGCATGTGTTTTATCATTGATGATGAACGGTTTGCATTGCAGCAAAAATGAGTAGCAGAACATGCGGTGAACCTGTCCTTGGTTGGGTATTGACAGTCTCTGAGGTTCCTTGGCAGGGAAGGCTCGGGGTTACAGATAACGACAAGGGTTCTGCATTTATGTGCAGTGCGATTGGCTCCAGCTGTGTAGAAACAACGTAATAATCAAGCTTATTATAGGTACTCAAGAACAGAGTAGCTGTTTGAGATTCCTCTGTGACAGCAGAGATCTCAGCTTTGGTGTGTCGGACCTTGACTTTATCTGTAGCCTGGTGCTAACAGCGATGCCCAGTTTGGGTCTTACGTTCTTAATATTTTGAAGCCATCAGTTTTGCTGCAGTGTGGACTTGTTTTGATACCCACTTTTTGTGCATCTGATAACTTCTGCCTGTGGTTCCAATTCTGATTCTCTCTGTCAAGCCTTCTAGTTTGTCAATTTTTAGGGACGCTGGACCTTTGACCAACTGGCCGCTCTCTGTCTCGGAAGGGGCAAAGTGCAGTGTACCCAGTATAGGGGCGAAGGGGAGGGGCTCTACCTCCTATTAGCACCGGAAAGAAAAGCAGGCCTTTTTTATATTTATTTTTTTATTAAAGCGTTGGATAGTGATGGGCGGATGAAGCAGTACGAAGCTTTTAGGCGACGTTTATTCTTCTGCTTGTGCCATTTAAAGATTCAGAGTACAGTGTGATCTGGTGGTTCCAGCGCCTCAAGACTGGAACCGAACCATGACACTTCACTGATTTAAAAAAATTGTAATCCATTTTCACATATGCACTCCGGACTCTAGAGTGGCATTTTCAGACATGCACCCAAATGGATATAGTTGATACATGACAACAAACTACACAGTAGAAATCAGTATTTGTTTACAGTGCGCCAGTGCAGAGCCAATCACACAATTAGAAATGATGCATTTTGTGTATAACCCCAGGTTCCTGAAAAAGAACTGTGGCTCACAGGGTAGAGTCCGTTTATATCGGTGCGTTCTGACTCTTGATATTTATGTTGTCAGCTCACCTGAGCAAAGTCTCCAGTGCATGTGTGAAAGCAGCTAAAGCCTGCCTGCAAAGCCCAGCAATTATTAGTTTCTTATCATGAGCTAACTCGCACTGCAATCAGTCAGTTGGCTGTGATGTGGACATAAGCTCAGACGTTTGTCCAAGGACAATTCCAATAATAAGTTTGTTCTAACAACATTGTGATCCTGCAATTACAGTAGAACAATAATAATAGCTACAACATGTAAAATATATGAATCTTACTCTAACTTGCAGCTTATAGAATATTTTCTTCTGTCATCAAATCGTAATCAAACCTCAAGCTTATGGACCCTTGTGGACAGCCGACACATATTTCCGACCCATCAGACTGTCCTGGAGCTAGACCGTTGATAGATCAGACTGCACCCAAACATGAACGTAAAACAGCATTAAATTTGTTCAGGGATGGAGGCTAAACTCTGTCTGAATCTGTACAGTGTCCTTGTCAGGTGGGTGGTTTTCTTTATTTGATCCAAACACAAGTTGCCCAAATGGAAACGTCACAAGCTCCAGAGCTTCATATCGTCCGCCCATCTCTAGTACTGAAACATCCAATTGAGTTGAAGCAGCCATGGAGAAACCTCCCATTCGACACAACCAGTTAATCTGAATAAAGACACGTTTTAATGTCAGTGGTGTGTAAATGTTTACAAAGTCATCGTACAACATACAACCTCAAGTTATTGAGGTTCGGGACGTGCAAAAAACATATTACATGGGAGGTTGAGAGCGCTTGGTGGTTCTCCAGTGGAGGGGTCCCCCTCCCCTTCCCCCTCCTGCCTGTGGTTTGGGAAAGCTGCCTGTGTTCCCCCTGGCCGGCTGACAGAACTCCCCTTGGTCAAACTGTACCTTGTCTTCTTATTCCACCTGCCAATAGAAACGCTTTCAGTCAACGATCCCCCGGATGTTCTGGACAGGCAGAAATGCCTAACTGCCTTGGCGTCTCTCCGCCACGCTAAGTGGTTCCAGGTTTGGATCTTGTCTTTATTTGTCTCTAAAACAGAAGTAGTTTTCAGTTTGGTTTTATGCTGTATGTCCTTTTTTTGTCTTTTATTTGGACGTTCCTTGTGTTATTTTCCTTAATTTACTCTTTTGAAGTGTTTTTCCTGTAGTAAAACTTGATGATCAATTTGTTTCTTAGGAAACCTTTGTCATTACACTACTGTAGATTATGCTTTGCTCACTTAACAGGTTCTAAAGCAGTGCCATGTTTTTATTTTAAAGATGTTCATTGCTGCTGTTTAGTTTTGAGTTCATTAGTCTCCCTCACAGCTTCTTAACTCAAATCAGCCAAAATCTGGGACTAATCCACCGTCTATCCAGGTGCAATATTTCTATAATGGCAATCCGTGCGTTTACATGGACCTTTAGTATGCCGATTACAGTCGGCTTTCTCCAGTAAGCTGATTTCCTAACTGTCATGTTAACGGGAAACCTGGTTTCCGTAATCGGGGTAACGGATTAGAGAAACCTGATTTCCCTAGATAGATCCCTCCCAGAGAACGACGATTACACCTGCACATAGACGTGTAAGCGGGTTTCTAATTGGCTTTTCCCAAGAGCTCATGTTCAGAACAAAGGCTGACGACACCTCTCGATCAGCTGAGAGGAGTAGAAATGGGTATATCTTTAATTTAGTCTGTTTGTGTCTTAAATGCAGCTCTGGTCTGTCTGCATGTCTCTCTCTCAGCGTAGTCAGCACTCACCAAACAAAACACAAGAGTCTCCTCTGTCTCTAAACAGTTAAAATCTGTGAAACACACTTCCAAAATAAGGCCAAGGAAGAGAAGAAATCAGATTACTAATCTGTTGGATGTATACATGAATAAAATGTCTATTACTGATGAATGAATAGGGAAAATCATTACACAGATAGTAACGGTCCCTCGGTTTTAGGTCAAGTCTGTCTAAAGACCAATTATAACTGAAAATAACACAAAGTGTCCTGCATTCGTCTAAATACGTGACTTTTCACTAGGTATTTCTTAAATTCAGTCAATTTGTGCTGTGAAATGGAGCTCAGGTTTGTCTGCATGTCTCTCTGAGCACTTTCAGGTTTGACACCCGCACATCAGAAAAGAAAAACAGAGCGAGCGAAAGAGAGTCTAGTATCAGTCTGTTGCTGCATGTATACGCAGATTGCCAGTAATCAGGCTCCCCGATTACCCGAGAAACCCGTTTTGCCCAAGTAATCGGATTCCTCACCTGCATGTAAACGCAGTCAATGATGGTGTGAGTGAGTTGTTGTTGCGCCATGTAGAGCACTTAATGCTGCCCCATTCTGCAGCTGTGGAGAAAAAATATTTTTGTAGTGAACCATGTTAATGACAGATCTCCGTAGAGTCGTGGCCTTTGTCCTCTTTCACTCTACGACTTTCCATGTCTGCAGCTTCTTTTTGTAAAGTGTGTGGCCTCACCTCGTCCCCCGCTCTCTGGCTGTTTTTGTGCCACGAACTTAACAGGAATATTGCACCTCGAGTCGCATTTTTTTCAAATTTGTTTTTTCACGATGGCACGTGAGCACATCCCTTTTAAAGCGGTTCACTGAGCTGTCACATCAGCGCTTGTTTTAAGTTAGAGGTGGCTCTGTTCACTCTTCCTCCTGATCTCTAGGCACATGCATGTTCCTCTTCCCACGAACACCTCACACCATCAGTCATGTTGGCTTTTGACTCGCAGCTGTGAATGTGGATGATTTTAAAAGTAGAGTTTTCCAATAACGTGATCAAACATTATTCCGTCATCTAATATCTCTGGACATAATGACAAAGCTAAACTGTTACAATCTGTGTGGCTTCTATTTTTTTATTTTTTTTTTTATTTCATTTAGTTGGATATTTATCTTTATGCTCTACATGTTTTTCATCTTGCACTAAAACTACATGTTCCCCTCATGCCCCTTCCTCCTCCCCCTATCCCCTGCTTGTGTCTCCAGGCCAGAGCCAATGGGCTGCGCTCCTGTGTCATTGTCATCCGGATCCTGAGGGACCTGTGTGCCCGCGTCCCAACGTGGGCCCCGCTTCGTGGCTGGGTGAGTAATATTCTCCTCCATCTCTGTAATTCATGGCTCCTGAGAACTGTTTAATAGGTTGGCCACACATAGAGGTAAAGTCTTCTTCACTTAGATGAATACCTCCGACGGTTATGCTTCTGTCTGCTTAAATACTAAAAAGTGTCGCCACTGTCACAGTTGTTAAACTGCAGCGATGCTGTTTAGCGCGGGGGCCTTAACAATAACATTCGTCTTCTCTTTTTTCTCTTGTACTGTGCAGCCACTGGAGCTCATCTGTGAGAAAGCCATTGGCACAGGGAACCGGCCCATGGGGGCAGGAGAGGCTCTGCGGAGAGTTTTAGAGTGTCTGGCTTCAGGAATCCTCATGGCAGGTATGTGAGAGGACTCTCCTCTCCAAATTATATATAGCAGTATGTTAATTGTAATGGTGAGATGCGATTTTAAAAAATTAAGCTAATTAATAAGAGGCTTTGTAATTAATTTATCTTGATTAATTGCATTTAAATCACATAGAAATATTTGACACAATAAGCAAAAGTTGTCAAGTCAAATACATTTTGGTTGACGACTGAATCTATGAACAGACACATAAGTGAACTTAAACAACAAAAATATACATTTTCCATCAGTCCACTATTATAGCCGTGTTCAACATTTCCAGACTTTGTTCTGACTTTTTGTGAACTTAAGCACTTTCAGTGTCTTAAAAACATATTTATTATATTTTTATTTCACGTAAATCCCAGAACAGAGCAGTGTTTTCCTTACCATTATATTAGGGAAACCCACCCCCCTTTGTGCTTGAGCGTCAGTGTACTAGAAATTTGGGGAACTGAGAAAGATTCCCTGTCGCCATAGAAAAGTATAATTTAATGTGTTTTAACGTGATATTTTCCTGTAATTAATAACCAACATTAACACGTTAAAGTCCTGGCTCTAATTAAAGAGTCCCAGGAACTGAATGCTGTGAATACTCCTGACATTTACCTGCTGCATTCTCACACAGACATTACACAGAGGCGTTTGCTCTCTCACCCGTTTAAAGACTGGAGAAGTTCAGGATTGCAGTGCATGTGTGGAATCACCTCATGTCAGTCTGTTTCAGCAGTCTGCAAAAAAATGACCTTGTTGAAGGTGATAATACAGCAGCTGATTCAACTATTAAATCATTTTGAAGGCTGTAATTTATGCTGTTTTACTATAAACATATTATTTATGTTTCCGTAATTTAGCCAGATCCCATTTATATCGGTGAGACCGAGCTAAATAATAGAAACACCTCTCTGTGTTGCTGAGTTGAACTCCCTTCTTCTGAAAGAGTGAAATACTTTAACACGGTGGAGATTGGCACTGATCAGCGCAGCAGTGTCAGTTTTAAACACATGAATCTGTTCCAGGATGACATTTCATTGTCACACCAGTATATGAAACACAAGTTAGTGACAGTGCGACCTGCAGCATCCTCCCTGAAACTGAACAAAAACTGAACATGGTCACTTTTATAAATCACATATCACACAACAGTAGGATTAGACTGACTTAGTTCTAGCTTGGTGTACCTAATAAACTGATCATTTACATTTTATTCTCAATGCTGAACCCGTGTTGTCTTGTGTTGCAGATGGAGCTGGAATCTCTGACCCATGTGAGAAGGAGGCTACAGATGCTATTGGTCACTTGGACCAACAGCAAAGAGAAGACATCACAGCAAGTGCACAAGTGAGTAAGATGAAGGTGTGTGTGTGTGTGTGTGTGTGTGTGTGTGATAACGTTTTAGTAAATGTGTAATTCCCATTTGTGTATTTTATGTTCAGCATGCCTTAAGGCTGTCAGCCTTTGGACAGCTTCACAAAGTGCTTGGAATGGATCCTCTTCCCTCAAAGATGCCCAAGAAACCTCGGACTGAGACTCCTATTGATTACACAGGTAAACCAGCTTACCTGCAATACTGAACAGTCACAGTAGTGTCAATAGTTTTTTTTAATATTTATATATTTATATTTTGTCTGTGATTCAGTACAAATCCCACCCAGTACAGCACATGTCGTGACAATGAAGAGGCCCATTGAGGAGGAGGAGGGAACTGATGACAAGAGTCCCAATAAGAAGAAGAAGAAGCTGCAGAAGAAATGTAAGACACAAATCTATTCAAGTTTTCAAACTAACACACAGTGTACAGGTACAGTTCAGGTACTGTTTCACATTAGAGTCTTGGCAGAAGTGCTTTCAGGTACTACACACCTTTAAAAATGAATAGATGGATACTTTCTTAACCTCGATGCAAAATGCAGTCATCTGGAAGCTTATAGAGAACAAACAAAAAAATAACAAAGAAGGTACATGGATTTCAGGTTATCAGTGGCTCACAAACATAAATTAAGAATATAACATAAAGAATATGACGACGACGACGACAACAACAACAACAAACGTTTACCTGCTTCCATTAAAAAAAAAAACTTACTGACCTCTCCATCAGAATAAAAAAAACTGCAAACAAACTAAATCCCCTTCATACTTTCATAACTCATTTTATTAGTTATTTCTGTTTGCTGACTGTTGAAAAACACTTCTCAATGAGAATAACTGACTAAATGAAGATGCTAATAAAAATTAATCTTAGTAATGCTTGGCTTTGTGTGTCGACGTCTGTGTCGGTTTCTGTGTGTCAGTGACGTCTTCATTCTGTGCTTTCCACCAGCTCCAGAGGAGAAGGCCGAGCCTCCCCAGGCTATGAACGCTCTGATGAGGCTCAACCAGCTGAAGCCTGGTCTCCAGTACAAACTGATCTCCCAGACTGGCCCAGTTCACGTTCCGGTCTTCACTATGGCTGTAGAAGTGGATGGAAAGACCTTTGAGGCTTCTGGTCCATCCAAACGCACAGCCAAGCTGCACGTAGCCGTAAAGGTGAGTACAGCATCTAAAAGGTAAATATAAACGTTTGTGTTAAAATGTTTTTTTTTTTGTTTTTTTTTGTTTGTTTGTTTTTTTGGAAAAAATAGTTTAATATTCAAAGTTGATGTATTTGAAATGTCTTTATGCATGACTCAAACTCCACTGGTTTTCTCTCTGGGTAATCTGTGTGGACAAATTCAGGTCCTGCAGGACATGGGTCTCCCCACAGGAGTGGAGCTAAAGACAGCCGAGTCAACAAAACCAGAGGAGGCTGCAGTAGCTGTGGAAGACTTGAAGCCAGTAGTAACGCCGATTGAAACCACACCCACCACCCCTGCTGCTACAGGAGCCACAAACGCAGACGCTGCTGATGCTGTAGAGGTATGAAGCTCCTTTGGTTTTTTTGTTAGTTTTTTTTCCCTATTCTCTTATTTAACTGGCGCTCTCTTTTTACCTCTCAGACAACTCGCCAACAGGGACCAATCCTGACTAAACACGGCAAAAACCCCGTCATGGAGCTGAATGAGAAGCGCCGCGGCCTCAAGTACGAGCTGATCTCGGAGACGGGCGGCAGCCACGACAAACGCTTTGTCATGGAGGTGGAGATCGACGGTCAGAAGTTCCAGGGAACTGGATCCAATAAGAAGGTGGCCAAGGCTTATGCTGCCCTAGCTGCCTTAGAGCGGCTTTTCCCTGAAGGCTCTGTGGCTGATGCTGCTAAAAAGAAAAAGGGACCACCGATGGTAAGTCTTTGTGTTAGAATGTAGGACGGTGAAACTTGATTAACATCCCGAGGTTAAAAAGGACTGTACTTTAAGTTTTCAGATATGATAGAGGATGTGTTTTGTTTAATTTTCTGTTAATTCCTAAATTATCATCCAATTAAAAATTTTGTTTTTTGTTTTAAATGATCTAAAGCAAATACATATTATGAAGAATTTTTAAATATACAAATATTTATAATGAAAATCAGAGAGCCAGAACTAAACTATTGATAAAGACCTACTTCATTAAACGTATTCTAAAAGATACATGCAGAGACTGCAGGCAGTGGAGAGTAAACAGAAACAACAGTAAAATGTAATTAGAACCTGCATTTTATTCATTTTCAGTTCAGTTATTTCTTATGTGAGGCTTTGCATGGTTTGACGATGAGTGTTTGTTTCATATCTAGCACGCTCCGGGCTTCGGCATGATGGGAGCCTCTGGAGGTGGAGACATGGCTACGCCCAGGGGCAGAGGGAGAGGACGGGGTCGTGGAAGGGGAAGAGGCTTCAACAACGGAGGAGGCTACGGCCAAGGAGGTGAAAACGCACTTTGAGCGGAGATGTAGATTTGATTTTTTCTTTCTGTAACAAGAAAAAACTATTTCCCTCTGGGATTAATACATTTTAAAATCTTGAGTCTGGGAGAACGTTAGATTGTTAAAGTGAATTTGTTTTCCTGCCAGGTGGATTTGGAACATATGGTTATGGGAACAGCGCTAACTCCGGATACAGTGAGTATTCATTTTACTATTAATAGACATGGTTGGATGGTTTTGTTACTCTGTGTGGGCTGCTGCTGCTATGTTTCTGTTTACCATGTGATGGATCCAAGCACACAGTGACTTCAGCGAGTATTCGGACTCTTCCCTTCACTTTAGGCTGTAGATGTGATTTTTTTTTTTTTTTTGTTTGTTTGTTTATCCATCAATCAACCCTCAGAAACTCCTAATGACAGACAAAACATGAAAGTTTAGTCAGTTTATCCCAGTCTTCCTCACAGATCCTCACATACTCCATTAGATTAGATGGGAAGTGTCTGAACTGTTGTCTTCAGTTCTGTCCACAGATGTGGAGTTCAGGTCTGAGCTTTGTCTGGGACACTCAGTCCCAGGCGTGAGACTCGTCACCCATAAAACTTTAGGCCACCCCATGAACCAGTGTGGTCCTGAAACTGGTTTCACTTTCCCTTGAGAAAATCAATAAACAAAAAGCGCATTGCTTTATTCTGAAAACTGCATTTGTCCAGTAAATTGTGCTGTCAGTCAGTTTCTCTGCTGACAGAGCCTTTGCTCTGGTGACTGAGACACTGAACGCAGGTTGTAGTCACTGTGGATTGAACAGACTGATGCTTACGCACAGCTCACTGCTCGCTTTCAGTGCAAATTCCCAGTAAAACAGTCTGAGACTTGTCCTGAAGTCACTGCAGTGACGTCTGTTTGCTTCCTGTCACTGTTGTGTTTAAAGGTAAAGAGTCACCTGAAGTAGTTTTTCCCAAAGTAATAAGTGAAGGGTCTGAATATTTTCTGAAGTACACCTGAGTGTGTGTCAGCGTAGGTGTGTGTTCAGTGTGTCTGCCCACCACAGAAAACTTTAACTCCAGAGTACAGCAGACATCGTGTGACGCTAACACATGTTGGGATGTTCCCAGTTCAGTGATTTTACATTTCTCTGCTTTAAGCCACAGGATTGAATCTGTTTTTGACAACCCCCCTCCTCTTATGAGAACCCCTTTGCTTCCTTCTGGCAGCCTGTTCTGAGGACTGACCTACCTGAGCGTGACAGGAGCAGAGAAATCTAAAAAAAAAAAACCCAACAACTCAGTTTAAACACAATCTGACCTAATGAGTTACTGAGCTGCCACTTTTATGGCAGGAAAAAAAATCCAAATAAACAAATCTAATTTTGATTTTTCCTTTCTCTGCCCTGTCTCACTCTTTAGGTGACTTTGTCTCAGACTGCTATGGCTACCACGAGTTTGCGACATAGATCTTCCCCAGTCTTAGAAATCAAAAACAGTCCTGTAGAGACGATTAAAAACGGACAAATACTCAGTAGTGTTCCAGCAGCATCACCCTCCTCCAACAACCCTGGGAATAAAGTGACAACAGCCTCTCTGCCCCGTCCTCTTGTCATGACACCTCGGGGAGACGATCTGCCACTGCATGCATGTAGCTACACGTTCTCCTGTTCTCTCAGCCCACCGTGGACGTACCTGCACCTCCCCAAACTGCAGGGCTAATTTATTGTAGATTGCCTCCATGGGCTCTGTTTCTGGACTGTGATGAAGTGAAAGCCTGCGGGAGCTGGACAACAGACGGATTATTGTCGACGCCACTACAGGCTCTCTGTCTCCACACCGTTTACGTTCGATGGGAAGCTCTCACCATTAGTTGTTTTTATCTAATGCCTTTCTGTCACTCGCAGTCTGAGCTCATTTTGTATTTATGTATGTCATGGCTCCACTGAACACTTGGCGGTCTCACAGTGTCCTCACATCTGTAACAGCATCAGGCTTTGACAAACGGAGGTCTGCAGACAGGATGAGATGGAGAATCTGATTTCTGTTTGGGAATGAAAACCCTGCTCTGAATGTTTTATATGTTTTGTTTTTTTAAATAAATGTCACCATTCATTACTGTTACTGCAGAGTCTGAGTTAATTCAGTGCACCCGTCGGCCACTTTATTAGGTACACCTTGCTGGTACCAAGCTGGACCCACTTTTGGCATGATGACATGATGCAGGTGCTGCATATTTGTTGGCTGCACATCCACGATGCAAATCTCATGGTTCCACCTTATCGCCCAGTAGGCGCTCTGCTGGATTCGGTTCTGGTGAGTGTGGAGGCCATTTTAGTACAGCGAAGTCATCGTCACGTGCAAAAGCCAGTTTTGTGACATGGCATGTTTTCCTGCTGGAAGTAGTCGAGAGAACACGGGTGCAGTGGGGATGGACGTGGACGCACCAGTGCTCGGGCAGGCTGTGGTGTGTCCTCCTAGTACTGGGGGGCTCAAAGTGTCCTCCACACCATTTCAACACCACCACCAGCAGCTCGAGCTGGTGCTACGAGGTGGAGTGGGTCCATGCTTTGATTTATTATAACTTCTGAGTGTCACGGCAGAAGTGCCGACTCCTTACACCAGAATTTTCTGCTTGTTTCATTTTGGTGAACCCTTGTAAACTGTAGCATCATTTTCTGTTTTTCACCAAGTCTGGCCGTTCTCCTCTGACCTCTGACCTCCGTAAGGCAGAGAACTGGATATCCCAGCAGCTTCTGAAATACTTAGTCCAGTCTGTCACTTCTCTCATTCTGATGTTGTTTATGTGCCCAAATGCATTTAGTTACTGCCATGTGATTGGCTAATCAGAGTTGTTGGAAGAGGTGTACCTAATAAAAAGAGTAGATTTTATACTATAGATCAGTTTTAAAACTGCCATGCTGTTACTTCCCAGATTACTACAACAACGGTGGAACAAATGGAGGAGGCGGGGCCTCAGGCACCCCATCAGGTGGGCCTCCTGCCAGCTCAGTACCTGGATCAGCGGAGGGCTCCTATGGTTCATACTACCAGAATGACGGAGCCTACACTGCCACTCCCGGCGCCAAGAACCCCAAAAAGAAGCCTCCCATGCACAAGGGAGGGAAAGCAGCCTTTCCAAGTCCCATGGGTCCCAACAGTGGGTCTGCTGGGGGATACCAGTCCAGCAGCCCCTCAGCACAGGGCTCCTATAACCAGTATGGCCAAGGCTATGGGCAGGGAAAGAAGAGTTTCAACCAGAACCAGGGGGGAGCAGGTGGATACATGTACAGCACCGCCTACCCGAGTCAAGTGACGGGGGGTTCTGGAGGTAGCCAAGACTACAGCTATGAAGGTGAGTCAATCTGACACATGTTCACTGCATTTTTATTTTTTTATTATAACATTTACCTAAAACTGACATGATGGGATCCTCTGGAGTGGAGATGTCTCACTCTGTTTGGTTTTCTTCTACGTCAAACACTTGTTTTGCTTGCAGTTGTGTACAGGTGTTAAGAACTGGAGCATCTTCACTCACAAACTATCTTTGAGCACAGATACCGGCCACAGAGAAAAAGAGGAAATTTCAGTTTATTTTACGAATATGGAAATAGTTAGTTGAGTGGTTACATAATCCATGTAGGATGTTTAAATACAGGAACTGATGGGGCTCTCTAACGCATCCTGCCTGCCTGAACAAACAGCCATTCCAGTGTTGCACAGAAAGCAACACTGGGCCTCCAACAAAGTAATGTGTGGCAGCTCTAAAATAACCATAGACTATTCTGCAAGCAAGAGTTTGCTCATATTAGTAGACTAGTAATATATTAAAACAAACCATACGATAAAATAATGAAAATCAAGTTGAAGATTTAAGGGTTAATAACCAATGAACACATTTTTAGTTTTACATGCAAAGATTCATGGCACAGTGATATATTTTGTGTTAACACCCAGACCACTAGATGGCAGAGTTGTTTTCACTCCTTAGAGTAACATCGGATCTTAAAATTTCTTCATGATCTGCCTTAACAGTAAGATCGTCACATTTTATCTATGGCCTGTGTCCAGCGTGCAGTGCAGCCTGACGTACTTTACATTCCCTGTTAGTTTCTAAAAGTACTTCAGCGCCTGTGATATGGAACTGGTTTGGACTCTCTAGAATTGACGCTGTGCGATAAACATTTTGAAAGTCAGATGGCAACACGACAAACCTTTTTAACCACTGCTCTGTGGCAGATTAACCATTAACAAGGTGACACATTTTTCCTCTCAAGTTCATCCCACTGCTTGTTTCACCACTGATTGCGTAAACTTTAAACTCACATCAAGGCCAGAGTCAGGATCCATTAAACACACAGTGGCTCACCTAAAAACTGGAGCGAACTCTGTGTAAAACAAACCACAGCTTCATAAAATCCAGAGCTCCAAACAGATCTTAGTTAGACAGCTAACGGTGAACGTTTCCACCCAGTGTTGATGTGGTTACAGTTTTAGCCACAAAACAACTCGACATCTTGATCTCCTTTGAAGCTGTTGGTCACTTTAGGTCGTTTCTGCCACATGCAGCGTCTGGGAAGCACCTCTGTGCCGTCGCTAATCATATTCTGTCCCTGCAGGTTTCAACAGCCAGTCCAATTACAGCTCACAGGGAGGCGGCGGCGGCGGCGGCGGTAACCAGGGCTTTGGCAGCAACCACTCTCAGTACCACAGCCCAGCGGGCTACGGCAGAGGAGATGGCAACATGAACTATCAGTACAGATAGACTGTATCACTGCAACTGTGAACCACGGGCACCAAGCGTCCTGCATCAGTGTCTCAAGCCTTCTCCAAAGAAAGTGATTGACAGCTTGCCTGTGCTCTCTGCCTTTTCCACGTTTGCTTCTCTTGTGCTTTTGGGTTTCTACGTAGCACAAAATGACTTGTGGCTGGATTTAGCAGTCTGTTTCAGTGGTCTGGTCAGTGCTTGTGTTTTTAAGTTATTTTTAATCTGTGCTACCAGTCCTCATCCTCATCACTAAATATGAAGGCTGATGCAACCAGTTACTCACTCGATGGCTCTGACTCAGTTTCCGTTCATACAGTTTTTGTGGCGACAGCATTTTTTATGTGAAACTAGTAACATTTTGTAGTTTGAAACTACAAAGGTTCTGGGATTTTTTTGTAACGATTGGAAACCCAGAATAGCTCATTCATTTCTTTATCGCTTGTAATTTTTGCTTATTTTGTAACGTACCCAACGTGATGTAGTTATTTTAATAAATGGTTTTGGAGATTACTGGAAAATACTTTCATCCCGATGTTAAATCCACTTTTTTGCTCAATCTGGCTTTTTGATTGGGTGGGATTTGTTCCTGTTGATGTTTAACAGTGTTTGTATTAATAAATAACTTTTATTTTGAATAGAGGCCTTAATTAGTTTTCAGTGTCAAGTATTTGTAGCATTGATACTGATAACCTTCTCAGAATCTGTTTATTTCCCAAGTATATAAAAATATGAAGAAAGCGAAGACCCAAAATGCTTAAGATGGATCTAAAGAGACTCTGAACTACAACAGATTCTTGAAATGGCTACAATGAGACACAAAACAACCACAAACTACTTGAGACAACTACAAAAGCTGCAGAAGAGATAGGAAACCATAACAAAATACTCTGGTTACAAAGAATCCACAGAGAGATACGATACACAAAATAATCAGCTCAAAACTCCCACAAACTACTTGAAATGACTACAAAGCAGGACAATGTTCAGACAGGTGAAGCCACCATAAAACACTCTAGCAGTTTGTTGAATATCAGCAGTGAGGCTACTGACCATGAAGAGTTCAGTAGCTCAGTCCACCATTGTGGGACCACAGAGCTGAAGAGCTTTGCAGTAGATCTTTTGTGACATGACCACCAGACATCGTTGTTGGCAGAGCGCAGTGGAAGGGAGGGAATGTCGATCTGAATGAGGGAGTTGAGTCGACCACTCTGTAGGAAGAGTCAGAGCGGCAGCTACAGGAAGACAGTGCAGAGATCTGAGCAGTGGTGACGTGTGTCCTTTTTGGTTGATTAAAAATCAGACGTGCTGCTGCGTTTTGTATCATGTGGAGGGTTTGATTGTGCACGCCGGTAATCCGGTCAACAGGGCGTCGCAGTAATCGAGACGCAATATGACCAGCACCTGCACAATCAGTTGGGTTGTATATTCAGAAAGGTTCTGATCTGTCTGATGTTGTAGAGGGTAAATCTAGAGACAGAGGAGATGAGAAGAGACATCCAGGGATGTGCAGCAAACCATTCAGTGACTGCAACACAGCAACAAATGTTGTGTCTCCTTTACTGGCACAGATTGATTATGGAGGTCATCCAGGAAGCGATCAGCCTCTCTGTAGGGACCAATGAGAGCTTGGTAGCCCATCAAACATCACTGAAGAGGCTGTAATGTTTGCTCCTCTATGGCCTGGGTCAGCCACAGTTGCCTCGTCTTCCTCTGTGGTGTACTGTTGCCAGGTTGATCTGGATCGGATTGGTCTGGCTTCTATCTCCATGAACTAAAATAATGTAGACATGTATGTGTTTGGACATATGATGACTCCCCATTCTTTAAAATGGTACAGTGTACCACCGCTTCATCCTTCATGCAGTTCAGAGACTCTAACAATTGTTTCAAATTTATCTCTGTGTTATCAGTAAGAGCTGCTTCCTGGGCCTCTCCCTCCTGTAGGAGCCAACATTTGAATACTACATATAGTAGTACAATCAGTATATTTAAATACATGTCAGTAAATGTAAAATATAATTATGTTGTACTGTTAAATGTAGTTTAACAGCAGAGGGATGAAATGTCTTCCCTGCTCCCTTACACCAGCCAGTCCATGATTCACCACAGGGTGAGTAACTGTGGCTCTTATCTCATCAGAGACCACAGCTCTTGGTCTTCCTCTCCTTCCTCTTCCTCCTCTCCCTGTCATCCTCTTTGACACATTTTCTAAAACAGCCAGAAGCCATTCCTCACCTGAGTCAAACACAGGACGCCTGTGAAGGCTTAGAGCTGTAGACTGTGTTTGTCAGTACATTTTAGATTTTATTTTTTTATATTTTCCAATGTGGCTGCAACAGAACTGCATGTTTTTAACAGTTTTGCACAAAGTATGTCAGCATTTTAAAATCTAATTTCGTATTTACGGTAATCTTTTTTGCGTCACTCTACTCGCGTACGTTCGGCCTTTGTGGAGCCCTACGTCACATCCGGTCTCTTCGGCTGCGCAGACGCTCTAACATGGCGGACACCGGTGTGGTGGAGAGGCTCCTCCAGTGGATTGAGAAGGCGGACGACGGCGTGGACAGCCTGAATGTGGCGAACAGCCTCGGGGTGGACCACCAGGTCGTCGTCGGGGCCGTGAAGAGTCTACAGGCTGTGGGAGATGTGAGTTTGACGGCAGCTGAAGTGCGACTGTCACCGTTAATGTTGGTTGTGTTTGACTGATGCAATAACTGGACGAGGATTAAGTGCAGTTTTTAAGATGCTGTTTTTGTTGTGAAAGGGGATTTGGATTTTATTTATGTGGATTCTGTTTGTGAAAATCCAAATACATTTTTATTTTTTCCATATAGACCACATTAGATGAGATGTGGTGTCTGACTGTTCCAGAAAAGCTGAAGAATCTTTACAGATGCATCATTTCATCTTAACTTATTTATCTTTTTTCCACCAGCGACACCCCACTGAGGTGACTGGGGCCAGTTGTTAGAGTAGTTATCCATGATCCATAAACCATGGACCCAGGTTCACATTCAGAACCCACAGAGAACCAACAGTTAATTAAGCCTCTTCTAAACCCCAGAGTCCAGGTAGTCATGAAGTCAGCAGGCTGAGGTCTTTGTCTTTTTTTGTTACTTTATAATCATCCAGGTGGTAACAAGATGTGAAAGCAACAGTCAGAACAGGAGTAAACGCAGTGTTTTCAATGGCAGCTGTTGTTCAGCTTTTAGAGAAAGATGTGAACTGGGGCTGATTGCGGTGAGGTGACTGTCGTGTTTGTTCCCCCGATGTCCAGGTGATCTCAGCAGAACTGCGCTCTTCCAGACGCTGGGAGCTGACGGAGGAGGGCGCTGAGATAGCCGAGCAGGGCAGCCAAGAAGCTCGGGTCTTCGGCTCCGTCCCGCAGGAGGGTCTGGCTCAGAGTGAACTCATGGTGAGAGCTTCAGACCACAGCGAGGAAGGATACGTGCCTCCTCGCACACCATAAAATACTGAATTGAAGTCAGTTAAACTTATTTCAGTGATGTTGTTCTGCACTTGTAGAAACTGTCCTTTGGAAAGATCGGCTTCAGCAAAGCCATGTCCAACAAGTGGATCCGAGTGGACAAGGCTACCGAGGGCGGACCCAGGATATTCAGGACAGTACGTGTACCTTTATGCGAAACTGATGTCGTAGCTTTTTGTGGTCAGTGGTCCCTGTTGTGTGAGACGTCGCTGTGGTTGGTCCCCAGGTGGAGAAAATAGAGGACCAGGTCAGAGTGAAGCTGCTGCTGGTGCAGAAGGGTGACGCCACTAAGCTGGAGGAGAAAGAAAAGAACGAGCTGAAGAAGAGGAAACTGCTGTCGGAAGTGTAAGTTCCCAGATCTTCAGTTATTGATCACTTTGATCGCTTCCACTTCAGTCAGTGGTTGTTTCCACTGGACAGAAGTGTCTCTCTGCTCTGCTAAAGATGCACACCAAGTCTGGTTTTGACTGAAATGCTTCTGAAAACACTCAGTCCACTAATCAGGTGCTTTTATTAATCTAATAACCGTATGAGAAACACCAGGGTTTTTCTCCTGCTTTGCTTCCCTGTATGTGAAACACACCTAAGAATTATGAAGATCAATAATTAACATTAGCGCTTTAGCATTTAGCAGCACTAGCTTTTCCAACTTTCTGCTTTTCTGCCAGCATGTCTGCATGGTGCTGTCAGGTTCTCTGTGATTGGATGCGGCAGAGCTCAACGGAACGCCGATCTGCTCTTGCGCCGAGCAAACACTTAGAAATTAATGGGACTTTCAGTGTGAAAACATCTTTAGCTGCTCTGGAGAAACACCACCAGTTGCTCCACCCTGTTTCTAGGTAGCACTTAATAAACTGTTAGTAAGACTGAGAAAATACAATGTAGGACTGTTATAAACACATTTTAGGTTGAAAAATATCATCTTATCAATATCATCATCGTTATGATCAAAATCCTAAAAAATATCGAGATATTATTTTATGCCTATATTGAACAGGAGTCAGGAGTCTGGAAAATAGAGACCATTAGAGCAGTGATGGAGGAACACAACATCTGAGACGACTGTATCAGCACCTGTGTTCTGTCTCCTTCGACAGTGGTCTCTTATGTCCTGTAAAAAAGCTGCCAACTACATATCTGACAAAAAGTTTGTGCTGAGTTAGTTCAGTTTTGTCGTGAACGTAACACACCACATTTTGTGCTGCTTGTGTGACGCAGTGTCCCAACTAATGTTGTAGTGTGCATGTGTGTGTCAGCAGGTGTCAGTAGAAAGCTTAGTCTTCATTTGAAGCTGCTGCAGGTTCAGTTCTGAGCAGTTTGTTCGAATAATCTGATGAAAACATACATAGTAGTATATTTTTGTGTGTGTTTCAGACTCTCTCTGCTCTCCTTTCCCTCCCCATTTACACGACACACACACTTGACGCAGCGTTACGAGATGTCTCGACATAAAACGCACAAATACTAATCAGAATCTGTCCTCAGGACGGTGAAGTCATACTGGATCACCAGGGGCAGCTCCTTTAGCACCACCCTCACCAAACAGGAGACGGAGCTCACACCCGAGATGATCGCCAGGTGAGTCTCACTTTTCTGTTTTCCTTTGTGCTGATTTTTAAACAGGAAGAAGTGTGTAAAGTTCACAACACGTCACATCATAGACGATGAGCATCCACATCCTCACTTCTTGCAGGCCTGACCTCGAGTCCACTTCTTCTAGATTTATTGTAAAAAAACGCTTATTTACAGAGGGGATTTAGACATAGTTACTTTACAGATTTTGTCATTATAAAAAAACTGTCCAAACTGCCTAACCCTATGTAAAAAAGTAGTTGGTTGTTCTACTCTTGGCAGCAACAACTGAAATCAAGCATTTGCAATAACTGACACTGAGTCTTTCTCATCACTGTGGAGGAATTTTGTCCCACTCTTCCTGCAGAATTCTTTTAACTCAGCCACATTGAAGAGTTTTCCAGCATGAACGGCCTGTTTAAGGTCAAGCCACATCATTCAGAGCATCGCTGTCCTGCTGTATAACCCAAGTGCTCTTGAGTTTGAATTTCTGGTAGAGTCAGATTTCACAGTTCGAGACGAGCTTTAGTGTCGGTCAGCAGTGTCTTTCACCTTGGAACTCTCCCATGATGCCATATTAGCTCAGCCTGTTTCCTATTGTTGAATCATGAACACTGAGCTGAACTGAGGCAGTGAGGCCTGCAGTTCTTTACATGTTTTTCTGGTTCTTTTATGACCTCCTGGATCAGTCGTTGTGCTTTTTTTACTTTTTCACACAGGGCCAGGCTTTTTTCATTAATAAATGAAATCATCTAAAAACTGCATTCTGTATTTACTCAGGTTATCTTGTGTATTATTAAAACACACAGCTCTGTGGGTTTACACAGGAATTCTTGCACAATTTCTCTAATTCATTTTTAAAGGTCACAGGATGCAACACAACCACAAATGGTAAAAAAAAAAGGCACTTGACATATAAACATAGTTTATGAGGCAACATAACCTGAGAAAACTACTCACCACTCAAGACTCAGAGTACTGAGTTACTGTTGACCTGCACTCTTACCAGACATAAATACAGCCTTATAAAGTGTGTTCTGTTTAACTTCTGAGTCTGACAGTTATAAACTAAGCAATAAAACTGTATTTTTACTGTAATTAGCCACAATTTTACTAAACCAGCCCAACAATACAGAAAGTACAAACACTTTCTTTTTGAAACGGCTGAATCGGCTCATTTGAGTATTTTTCTCACCTGCTGCTGCATCACAGTGAAAATCCTTCAGGTTTACCTAAAACCTGAGGTGTGTCCTGTCTGCCCTCGTCTGTCGGTCAGTGACAGTCTGCAGGGTCTCAGACTCAGGACACAGAGAAACCTCTGCCCATACAAGGGGACAAGTCCAAAGACGAGGACTTGGTCCTAAAGGCAGGGCAGAACAAACTGACGATGACCCAAACACCAGCCCAGAAACCAGCAGCTTATTGATTGATTTGTCGTGGACACTGTAGATCTCATTTCACAATTACTTATGTGGTCACATATGACTTGTGAAAGGCTAAAAGAGAAACTCTCTCAGCTTCAGTTTGTACTAAAGAAAATCTGCTTTTTTCTGATCAGCGAAATCATGTAACAGAAACTGCTCTGCTGTGCCCACAAGACGCACTGAAATAAATCTCGTTCCTTCGTTCACATCTGAATCTAAACTGGAGCTGAGGCTTCACACTGCTGCAGAAGTCTTCGCTGATTACACTTATGTAAATTAGCCACGTTTGTGTGTATAGCCACACAGAAGGACTTATCGGCTGAAATATCAGGATCTGAGCACATGGCTAATTAGCATACCATGCCCAACACACAGTTAAACCTATTTTCTGTTCACTCCACATATCATATACATATTGATAACACAAGACCAAAAATGTTATAACCAAATAATTAGCCAAACAGTGGTTTATATAGCACATTTCAACAGGAATCAGCTCACAGACCAGTAATGTTTCTGCTGTTAGCCACACTGATGGAGCATCCCAAACTGGTTCCAGTGTTTTGTTTTGGGGTTTTTTGTTTTTTTGGATGGATTTCAGAAAAAGTAGAGAAAAGGCTGAACTAAATTAAACCTAAATTGTTAAATTTTTATTTAGGTTTTTATAAATATTTTTGCTTAATAAATGTTCATTTAGTTTCACCAATTTTCTGCATGTGTCATTTTACTGTAATTACATTAGTATCATATTGGCCAGATTGATTAATCAATATTAGCATCGGCCTTAAATATCCTGTAGCCGTCGACCCAGATGCTTCCGGTCTCACTCAGCGTGTGCTGTGTAAAGAAACCAGCCTCTGCCAGTTGTTCTGAGATTCTTATTAAAATTGTTTTAAACATATTTAATATTAACGACCAGCAGTTAGCGTCCATGTTTGTTTTGACACACAGACGCTGAATTTGCACTATTGTTTACTACAAGAACATCTAGTAACCATCAGTCATTACTCCTCGGCCGTTAAGTGTGTTGCCCACATGATGCTCAGTTGTCAGGTTTGTGCTGCTTCCAGTGATCTGTGGTGGAAACGGTGTATAAGTATGAACAGTCCGGTCTGTGGAACTAACCAGTGTTTAGGTGTGTGCAGGCCCAGATCGCAGGTACTAAATTCCATCTGTGCATCTCCATCTCTCTATCAGTGTCATAGTGATTTGGAAGTTTTAAGTCTCTGATTGTCTTCAGATAAATTTAGACCAGGACTGTTTCACACGTCTTACTGG
This sequence comes from Helostoma temminkii, assembly GCA_900302695.1. Taxonomy (NCBI): domain Eukaryota; kingdom Metazoa; phylum Chordata; class Actinopteri; order Anabantiformes; family Helostomatidae; genus Helostoma; species Helostoma temminkii. The sequence goes on along the minus strand of OMLM01008873.1, from coordinate 8,105 downwards.
CAGTTTCTCTTTAAGTTCTTCCTCGTGTTGTGTTTCAGCGGCAGCTGGAAGGAGAAGAAGTTTAAACCCTACAACTTCGAGGCCATGGGCGTGGCCCCCGACTGCGGCCACCTGCACCCGCTGATGAAGGTGCGAACGCAGTTCAGGCAGATCTTCCTGGAGATGGGGTGAGTAGCAGAACATATCACAGTGGAATATTTCACACCTGCAGACGCGCAGCGTTAACTCTGAGCTCCGTGTAGCTTCACCGAGATGCCGACCAACAACTTCATAGAAAGTTCTTTCTGGAACTTCGACTCCCTGTTCCAGCCTCAGCAGCACCCGGCCAGAGACCAGCACGACACCTTCTTCCTGTCTGGTGAGGTTCTACGTGCCACATACTTCTTTCTGAGCCCAGCCCGCGTCATTACTGATGCCCAAACATGTGTTCTCAGACCCAGCGTTGGCCCACGAGTTCCCACAGGACTATCTGGAGAGAGTGAAGAAGGTCCACTCAGAGGGAGGCTTCGGTTCCCAGGGGTGAGTCGTGACGTTCACTTAACAAATAACACTATAAGCTGCGTGACAAACAGGTGGAGCGGTTCTGAAACTATATAAAGGAAGCTCAGATGCACAAATAAGACAAAAAAGTAAAATGTGTGAAGAGCTTGGACTCCAGCAGTCGCCTGTCAGGTAGATACACCACTGTTCCCTCGGCTGGAGACTGGAATGGGCAGATTTTAAGCTCGATGAGCCAAAATCAGTCTGAGAAGTCTGATTCTGTGCCAGTGACATTAATCACACTACATGTAGAGCTGCAGTCACACATGAACTGGACTCTGCACCTTCTCCAGACTTTAATCGGGTGAGATGCTCAAACACCCGAGTCAACCCACACGGACGTTACACTGACCTTTTCCTGCCAGCGCTCTGGTACAAAGTGTGTGTGTGAACACAGCAGGTGATTCTCCAGGTGTTCACAGAGAGTGGACGTTCACCATAAAATATTTGTCTTTCTGCTGTTGTATCGTTTCTCTCCTTCATGAAACTGAGGTTATAGACATTACTCATCGTTACTAATCATGTGATTGGCTCTGCTTCGATGCTGTAAAAACAAAACACAGCTGATTTCCACGGTCACATCGTTTCTCCTGCTCTTTCTACACAGAGATTAAACAGATTATTTCCCCTGATGTGAGGACACATTTCAAGTACTTCGAGTGAAGTCTGGTCCTTATCACCCAGAGATAGTCCTGGGTGCTTGTGTGAAGGGGCTTGTGGTGTGAGAGGTACCTGAGTGAAACACCGTCAGTGTGCAAGTTATTTACTGTGACTTTATAATTTTATTCCAGTTCTTCATTAAAGTCAAGTTACAAAATGTTTGGGTATGATGTCAGTTACAGGTCTCAGATAGAAAGGAATTTTAAAAAGCTGCAGGTCAGGTTATTAAACATCAGAATCTCCGCTGCTCCTCGCACGAGTGGAGACCAACAAAGATCACACCAGGACCAGGTGTGTAACAGTCCAGAAGGTCACAGCGAACCCAGCGTAGCTTCTCTGACAGCGGCTAATATCAGTGTTCACCACCAGGAGAGCAGCGGATTAAAGAGAATTAAAGTTTTTAGTGAAGAAACAGTTTGTCTCTGTTTCAGTTCATGACTATCTGACGTCCTGCTGTTGTCCAGGTACAAATACGACTGGAAGATAGAAGAAGCCCAGAAGAACATCCTGCGAACCCACACGACAGCAGTCAGTGCGCGCATGTTGTATAAACTTGCACAGCAGGTGAGTTGTACACACAAGTGTAGAATCTTTTAACCTCAGATGTGCTGGAACATGTGAGCCAGGCCTCGTGTCTGACCTTAGTAAAGCCACACCTTCCTAGAGAAGTGAGATGTGTCAGTCCTGTTCGGCCTGTACACTGTCTGGAATCATTTTTATTTCATCACAATCCAAAACTCAGATTTAGAGTCAAAACAAAAACTTTATAAAATATCGATAGTGACACACAGGTGAGTTTTAGAGAGCGTTTTAAACCCTGAGGTGTTTTCTGTTTGGTTGTGTTCAACCATGAAGCTTTGTTCCCCTCTCTGACTCGTTAAACCACCCACCAGGAGAAGTTCACCCCCGTCAAGTATTTCTCCATCGACCGGGTGTTCAGGAACGAGACGCTGGACGCCACCCACCTGGCTGAGTTCCACCAGATAGAGGGGGTGGTGGCCGACTATGGCCTGACGCTGGGAGACCTCATGGGCATCCTGCATCAGTTCTTCACCAAACTAGGTGAGGATTTAAATCAGAAATCAGCGTGGGATGATGTGACGTTCAGATTTTCTGTGCAGTGCAGAACAGAATCTCTTCTTGTCTTCCAGGAATCACCAAACTGCGCTTCAAGCCTGCCTACAACCCGTACACAGAGCCCAGCATGGAGGTGTTCAGCTACCACGAAGGTGCGTCACAGTTTATCTGCTGACGTGGTTAAACGCCACTAAACTGAAAACACTGATCTTGATGAATGAGCGTGAGTCTTGATGAGCTTTTGATGTGAGGTAGTGTGATGGTGACAGAGAAACACAACTACACTGTTGTACTAGTTCGCTACAAGCTGCAAAAACTAAAGGTTTAATAGACAGAACGATGTTTTGTTGCTGCATCGTGTGACGATACGTAATTCTGTTTGAAAGACTTGATTGAGAGACTTTAAATATAAGGGTGATATACAGCACGTACTGTAAACCAGTCTTTAGTTTAGCCTCTGTCTTAATGATGTGACATTTGTTCCTGCAGGACTGAAAAAGTGGGTTGAAGTGGGAAACTCGGGGGTGTTCAGACCAGAAATGCTCCTGCCCATGGGTCTTCCTGAGGACGTGTCCGTCATCGCCTGGGGCCTGTCTCTGGAAAGGTGAACACAAACTCACACTGAGCTCCGTGTCTCAGCCGATTTACCAGATCGCAGCTCAGTTTTAACCTCTGACATCTGCACCTCACACAGAGGGAGGGAAAGGTCACGTCTGACCAGTAGAGCAGGCTCGCAGAGTCAGGAGCCACATATGAGACGTTGTTGTGCTTGTTGTTTGTACGTGTGACGAGGCTCTGTGGCTCTTAGAAGGTTCGAACCGACTCTGGACCAGAATCAAGTTCACGATGCTTGAAAAGTGGCCAGAGAGAAACCAGACTGAGAGTCCCCACAACCGAGACCACCCACCACCTCCACAGCTCCCTACCTCAGGAAACAGTCACTGTAAAAACTGCGAACGCCACCTTAGCTCACCTGTTTGAAAGACGCAGCGTTCTCACGTTTAAATGAATGTTGGTTGGAACAGATAAAATCCACTGTCACTTCGCCCTGCTCACATTTATTATGTGTCATCATTAGTTAAGTTTATGGTAATAAGTAATTACTGACATTTTATTAAGAAATGAAGTGTAAATGTACCAGATGTGGGAACATGCACTTGTTCTGTTGTTACACTTCCACTCAAAGCTCTGCCACCTGGTGAATCTTAAAAAACAGCAGGCTGAAGTGTTAGTTCTCATTTCAAACAGTGGAGTTTTACAGAGGTGAGACAGTCTCAGCTGATCAGCTGTTAGCTGTGGCTAAGTTAGCTAGTTAGTTAGAGGAGCAAAGAGCGAGGTTGGGACTGTTTGGGTTCGAAAAAAAACGTCTGAAATTAGTTACTGCCCCTTTAATGCACAGCTTCTACATGAACTCGCTCATCTGAGACTGGACCAACCTGGAGAATAAACCTGATTCAGAATCCGATGGGACAGATTTTTCTAGTAAAAAAACCAGCATCCATGTGTTTTATCTCTTCTCCAATTACTTGTATACGTGTTGAATACCAGTGGCTCTGCTGGTTTCTCACTGGTCCCCTTTCACCAACATCCGCCTAAGTTTTCTCTTAAATCTCGGACTCGTGATGTGTTTGCTTGTATATTAATGAATCCTGTCGTCTTCATAAATCCGCCGTTCAGACGACTCTTGCACAGAAATAAAGCGAAGCTGAAGGAGGTGGATAAACTCTGAAGCAGGAAGTGAACAGCAAACCAGATTCATGTTTAATCACATACATAAAATTACACTCAGACAAAAATGCACGGGACGCTCTCATGTCCTGTCCTGCAGTCACTGGGTGTCCATAGTGCTGACTGGACAATATGTGATATGTTTTTACTGGATGTGTCTGCTCACTGCTGCCTCTCCTCTGTCCCTCAGGCCCACCATGATTAAATACGGCATCAACAACATCAGAGAACTGGTGGGACACAAAGTGAACCTACAGATGGTCTACGACGGCCCCATATGTCGACTGGACTCCTGAGTTTCACCTAAACTTTAATATTATTATTCATATTTGGACGGACCCGCTTCCTCTTGACTCTGTAACACCGTGTGTCTGCCTCTCACACCTGCCAGCTTGGCCAGTAAAACCAGTTGGTACGAAGGCGTCTGGTGCAGACGGAGCTTTGCCTTCTGCTTCTCACTCAGGAACTTGACTCCTGCATCAGTGTGAGTCCTGACACGCGTTTTTGTCACCCCAGAGGACGACTCGCTCGTATGCAAAGGCAAAATAAAAAGATTTTGAGATACAGTTTGACTCATGTGTTTGATGATCTCAAAGCTTTAATCTGTAATTTAGTCTGAAGTTCATTTCTGTCATTAATTAACCTTTTTCAGCATATTCTGTTTTTCATGTTCTGTTTTCACAACCTGCCCTGTTTGCAGCAGGATTTTCAGCCAGGTAGACCTCCGCCAACCTGCCAATCAGAGAGAAGCTGTTGCATACAGACATTACAGAGTACATATATTTGGCCTCTTTTACCTGCAGATAATCTGGGATGATTGAAGCTTCACATAAAAACATAAACCTTCAGCTCAGCAGAATGTGGACTCTTTAAAGTTGTTGTATGAGACTGTCAGATAAATACAGAGGAGCACAAAGTACCGTAAAACTGTACAAAACTTGAGTAAATGTACTTTACTTTCCACTGACTGATTACTAAAGAGATGACACCAGTGAAAAGTAAAGTGATGTATTTAATGTTTCTGGATATTTTCGTGTTACAAACTTTGAAAGATTTAGTTTCTGACCTGAACAAACAAGATAAGGACAAAAGCTTGAGCAGAATTTAGAAGTGAAAAACTAGACTGATGGAAACAAAACGGTCACTGAAAAACTCCTATAACTAAACATAAAATGTTAAAAACATTTTTTTAACCAGATCTTAACTTTTCCGTACACATGTACGGTTCAGATTATGTCTTAGAAGATTTTGAATGTACTAAGTAAATACAGACTACTGGAGATTTTAATCTGCAGCTGCACTGGAGGTTCATCGTGTCTGAGATGGAAACAGACCACAGATGTGTTTGGATGTGGTTCAACACTTTGATTATGTTTGTAATTCCAAGAACGATGGATTACAGTTCACTGCTTGTTAGACTGTCCTGAGTCATGTCTGTGAGTGTGGGTCAAAACTAGTATTTCATGAGAGCATTTCATTTTCTAGCTTTAACAACATGGAGATGCTGCTTCATACACGTTTCCTCATACGATCTTTCACGTTAAATCACAAGCTATGAGTTTGTAAGATCTCTGCTGTAACAACGCAGCAGGAGCTTCTGATTTTCACAAGTCTGAAAAAAATTGCAGAAAAGAACCATATTCTGGCCTTTTTACATTTGAACTTGAACCATGTTTCTGGACTGACACACTTTTACCTGAGTGTTCGGCTGTATTGTAATCTGCATTGATAGTTGCGTGTGTGACACCTGCAGGAAAAGCTGCAGGATTAACTTGGGTCGAGCACCAGTGGAAATGCTGGAACTCCGTTAAGTCTTCCTCTTAAGATAATCCCTCCGTGTCCTGAAATAGCTTTTTAGTGAAGCGTGTGAGACGACCAGCTGGTCGCTCTTCCAGGTGGAAGCAGCTTTGTTGACTACAGATACCGTCATGACCTCTGGCAGCAGGTACATCTCCTCTACCTGTTAAAGACGTAGTAAACAAGCCACTGATAAGATCAGCAAGCCAGACACTTCTTCTAGGAACACTGTAAATCTCATTCACACAGCAGTTCCACTCGTACTTTGGGAAGTCCTTTATTTCATCCACAATCAGACAGTGGACACATGTAGAGTCTATGAAACCAGGTCTAACAGCTTCTCACTGAAGCTGAGGCACACAAAGACAACGTGCAGTGATGGTCTTCCCCAACCCCGCTTGTCATTGCAGTCACAGGGTTTCTACTCATTCCATATCCAAAATTCAAAGTCAAATTAAGGCTGTTCATGATCACGTTGCAGTCACGGCTCCCTCAGGATGCCGGTGTCCCTTGGTCCCGGGCTGCCAGAGAAAACTGAAGAGCTGTGGCTGGTGGGGCTGTGCAAGTGTGGGAAGAAAGCCGGGATGTAGGGGATGGCGGCCAGCAGCAGGGGGCTGGTCTGGGGGCTTTCGTCGCGGGACAGAGGGATGACAATGTCGTCCTGGTCCCACACGTGGAAGGCATTGTGGGAAAATGGATGCACTGGGGGAGCACGGCAGGAGGCCGCGTGGTACGGGTTGTTGTCTTTCGCTACCTCCTCATCATCAGGTGGACCCAGCAAATAATCTAAACAAGGGGGACACAGTTAGACCAGAGTGGACAATTTACACTTGGTATTAAGATGAGTCTTGGGCGATCGCCATGCTAAAGGTTAGCTAAAAGAACAACTGGTTCTATTCTTGTAATATAGTATTTTCAGACGCATTTATATATTTAAAGATTTCTTTTAAAATCTTGGTGTAACCAGTAACTAAAGTTGTCAGATCAAAGTAGTGGAGTAAGAAGTACAATAAAAATACAACACAGATTCCCCAAAAGTAGAAACCATGTGTAAAATCTATATAAAAACAGAAAGTAATGATTTGCAAATCTCACAAACTCATATTTTAGTCACATTAGAACCTAGAAAAAGTGAAAACTGGCAGCATGATGACCACGGTCCAGGTTCAGGTGTTTAGATTCAGTCTGAATATTGTCAGTGGTGAAAAGAAGGAGGAGGCTCTGTCATGTCATCATGCAGCCATGACTTAATGCCAACATTTATCATCGTTACACAGCAGATAAACAGTGTAACATAGGATCAGCTCCGACAGGTGAATCCACCTGTTGATCGATCCGTCTACAAACATGACATTAAATGCTACAGGCCAAGTTAATATTTGTAAAAAAAACAACAACTCTAAAATGATAATGTGCAGTGTAGAGTGAGGTAACTAAGGCCATAAGTACTGTACTTAACTACAATTTTGAGGTACTTGTACTTTACTGAAGTATTTCCATTAGGTGTTACTTGAACTTCACCACAATTTAGAGGATAATGTACTCCTACTCCACTACATTTGTTTTAACATCATTAGTTACTAGTTACACTTTGCAGATTTAGATTGTTTTCTTGGTGTTAGAGTACTTTTACTTTGGTTCTTTAAGTACGATTGGTTGATAGGGTACATCTACTATATGTAATTTATAGTTTCTCTTATTATTATTTCATTTAGTATTTATTTTTTAGGCTAATACTTGCACTGTTAATTAATAATAGTAAAAAATAATAATAATAACTATACTACCTGCTATGTCAATGGCCAGGTCCTTGATCAGGTGTCCAACTATAGCGTAGGCGACTCCAACAACGACCAGCGCGGCCATGAGCAGGTACAGGACCCCCTTCGGCAGCGGGATCAGCTCCTTCACTGGGGGCTTGTACTGCTTGTACAGAGGGTCGCCTATTGAGTAGGGGTCATCTGCTCCATCAGTGGAGTTCAAGCCGGTGAAATTCATGGTGAGTCCAACTCTTCTTCCTCCTCCTCCTCCTCAGTCAGAGCAGGACCATCTTCCAGTGACGCAGAGAAACTGTCACCTTCTGCAGAGAGGATGTGACTGACAGCAGACTGAGGCAGAGCAGCTTTTAGTAAAACAACTATTAATCATGCTTCACTTCCAGCTTCATTCAGCGGCTCCACATTCATCAACTGAGTCCTGCAGCTTCTGCAGCTGCACCACTGTCACTTGGTGCTCAGCTCCTTCAGGGTCACCAGGTGGAGACAGGTCCTCCCCCCTCCTCTGAGCCCTCCCCTCCTCCCCTC